>WYDI02022930.1:0-11403 GCA_009867235.2 Psittacus erithacus
AGCTTGCTCCAAGCCCCTGTGTCCAACCTGGCCTTCAACACTGCCAGGGATGGGGCAGCCACAGCTTCTCTGGGCACTCTGTGCCAGCACCTCAACACCCTCACAGGGAACAGCTTCCTCCTTATATCTAACCTAAATCTTCACTACGAGAGTTGTGGCACAGGTTGCCCTTAGGGTGTCTCAAGCTCCACAACTTTACAGCTTAATATCCATGCCACAACACAGGCTGGCTATGAATTCTATCACTGTGCGCGACATCTCCTCGCTGGCTTCTACAGCCTGAGCCCTCTCATTTTTTCCTCTCCCCATTTCTCCTCCATTCTGTCATCCCTTTTCCTCAGACTATTTTCCAGCTTCTCTCACAACCTGCAAGCACACAGACCTGGCAATCCCTACCAATGACAACGATGGGAGCAGAAGAGCACATCTGGAGGCAAGGGAGAAGGTATTAGCTGTTTCTTTTGGAAACAGATCAAATTCAAATCAAGATGATCCTGAAAACAGAGCTGGAAGCATCTCCTAGAGTCAAGAGCACCTAAGATTGCCAACACCACTCACAATATAGGCTAAAGGGGAAATAGTTCTGGAAATAGGAAAGAAACTGCATGATTAATTATTGTTTAAACAGAGTTTCTGCAATGTACATGATTGCAGAGTTCACATGCTATAAACAATATGTCCCTGTCTAAAACATCTAAACAATCTACACATGTAACACACACAGTAATTACAAACACCATGCTGGGTCTCAGTATAGCCTGAAGTGCTTAAAAACAACGGCCTGACTATGTAAAACTGTAACCCCGTCCCGGTGGCCAAAAGCTGTGATGCATAAATAACATTTCCCCGCAGAACCCACAGAGGCCTGAAAAGGACGCTTGCCATGATGACATTTTGTAGTGCTTTGTAAGAACAAACTGTGTTTCTGCTGCTACAAGGAACCAGCCAGTCTCTTCCCTTTTGCTCTTCCTTCCTCCTGGCAAACACTGCACAGGGGTTGCTTTCATGACCATGACTGAAAGCTTAACTCCGCATCGGTAAAGGAATATCACAACCTCAGAACAAAGCTTTGTCCCTTCATCAATACTAGGCTGGAGGTTTGGGGGCTTCTGTTACTTCTGCATTATTTCCTATCTTTTACTGCTGCTGTCGTAACAAATTAATGAGGAGCTCGAAGAGCGAGGATTTCAGATGGATGTGTGAAGCCGAGATGTTTGTCATCCATTAATTAATCTTTAAGAGATTTTCAAGGATGAAATAGAGAAACAATAAGGCACTGAATAAATGGATATTTAATTCCCTTACGCTCTCATCTTCTATTACTGAGAGAACACTCAGTATGAGGAAGTCTATCTGACAAGAAGTATCAACATATTAAACACACACCAAAGCCATATATCCTAGAAGTGCTGCCTTCAGAAGCAGCCACTAACTGTGATTAATTTACACTGATCTGTAGTTTAAAGAAAGAAGGCACTGATAAAATGCTTCTCACTATTAAATGTAAGAAAAAAAGCTCATAGAACGCAGCAGCAGAGATGCTCCTTCCCAACACTGTGCAAATCAAAAGCTACATTTACCAAAGACTTCATGTTATCATTCCATTTTCTACCTAAGCACTGGCAGCATCCCAGTTACTTCCAGTGATGCTTCAAAGACGTAACTACATTCTGCATCTTGGTTTCACCTCTTGAACCACACTTTTTGTTTGCTGAACCTTAAGAGAACACATGCAACAATTCCATCTACAATGACACCAAAGGCCACTTCCTTTCACCAACCAGGTGACATCAACCAAAGAGTCTGAACCAAGTTTCAGGTGATGGCAAATTAGAGCAAGAAAATAATGGCTAAGGAGTTTATATCTTCACCCTTTCACCAGTGTTTTCAAACCTGTCATTTACATAGACATGGACTAGTCAATGAGTTGTGATTTATGTTATTCATGTATTATTTTGAGGGTTTGCCATCGTATGTACTTGGTGCTTTCTACTCCTTATTTTAACTCATGAAGTCCTCACAGCCTTTTCTCTAATCAAAGGAACACTTAGTGTAGACACTGTCTATGGGTCATAAAACAAGTATGTGTGTCTCATCTACAGAAATATTCCCTACGTACCTCATTTAAAGCTTACCTAAAGGAAAGAGTAAGACAGACAAGCAAAGTGTAAATCATCACCATGATCTCCTGCCACTGAGTACATCCCAAATTCTTCTAAGATTGAAGGGGGTTATTACCCAAATTTACATTTCCAGCTTTGCCCTGCATTTGGGTCCAAAAACCAGGCACACTGCTCACATTTTACTATATTTCAGTGGAGTTTCACAATGTTATAATGAAAAACACATTCCAGGACACAAAATTGGTCGAGAAAGCTGAAACAGAAGGGGAAGGAGAAGTGCTCATATTAAATACTACACATGTTTATTGTGCGCCGTGCTCTTGGAATGGAAATTCCACTTTAAACACTACTCACAGTACCACCCCTAAGAGTTTTCTGGAAGGCTATCAACTCATTAATGGAAGTAAAGGGACTTTTTTCCTTATTATTATTATTCAGCATATAATACTTCTGAAGGTTTCAGAACTGTTTGGAGCTGTTCTGTGGGTCACACCAAACAGTAAAATATCCTTCTTGTTTGAAGGTTTGTTGCCCTTACCCACTTATAAGGTCATCCAATTTGAACTCAAAAGCACTATACCTACATAAAATAATCATCTTTTAACCTTCTTTATTTGTAATGGTTTAGCTCTACG
The DNA here is from genome assembly GCA_009867235.2 of Psittacus erithacus. Taxonomy (NCBI): domain Eukaryota; kingdom Metazoa; phylum Chordata; class Aves; order Psittaciformes; family Psittacidae; genus Psittacus; species Psittacus erithacus. The sequence goes on from WYDI02022930.1 coordinate 2,759, forward strand.
TTACAAATGCTTTCACATACACAGTCCTCCAAATGGCTTTAGAAGGACATAAAAGCTTTGAAACATCCCTCCTGGAAGGGAGAGAGCATCTTGCCTTTTGGTTTTTAGCTGTGAGCAAGATCATAAACCCCAGGAAGACTGAGAGATGCCCCAGCTCCTCCTCGGAAGTGGCCAACAATGAAACCCAACATTTCTTTGGTTTTCCATCTCGTGCTTTACCCAACAAACCATTCCAACTTCCTCAAGGCACAAAAGGATATACAAATAACCACAGAATTTAACAAAAGCTTTCCTATTTGATCTATTTATCATAGCAATATGGAGCCAAAGCTCAAGTCAAGCTTTGTTTGCCTGCTTTGCCCCAAAAGCACACTGTCTACCAGAATGAAATCAAGGCACACCATCTTCAGAGACTTATTCACAGAGATTAAAGCTTTATCCTTCGATTCTTTCCAGTTACTTGAACAGAGCTGAAATGAAACAGCAAGAAATAGCATTTCTGGTCACAGCTCCAAGTTTCCCTCCACACAACAAATGATCTAAACAGTTTCTGAGGTTTTCTTACGGCTCCATTCCAAAGTTTATTCTGATCGTGGCTCCAGTTTTCCTGACCCAACTTCTCTGATCACTTCTCCTGCTTCTCCAACATAAACATGCCATTCACTAATCAGTCCTCTTGCTTTGGCAATTGCAATGTTACTTCATGGCAAACCTTTCACCTTGCCTGGTGTAGCTTTTGCTGGGCCTCTCCAAAACCTTTTTGTTTTGGGTAGCTGCAGATCCAGTTTTATTAATACATAAATATGGGGTTATTTACACTTGCCTTCATTTAAATTCTGGGGCTGCTATCACAGAAACCCAGCCCCTCTTCTTTACCAATTTCAAGAAGTTTCCAACACGAAGATATGTGCCAAGGAAGCATTCTGGAGCTTTTCCTCGGATACTCAGTGCTCTGAAAACAAGGAACAAGTTCTGGCCCATGGAAATGGGTGAAAACATTGCTCACCACAACAAAGCCAAGACTTGACTTTGTGCATTAAAAAGATACTATTCCTGCGCTTGCAGGACTGAATGTAGATATGACAGGATGAACTGGCCTTTTAAGATAAAGCAGGTTAAATCCCATTTCTGCCTAATTAGCAACTTCCCCAGCAGCAGCCTTGAGTTTCAGAGCACAAAGTCACACGATGGACCTTTATGTGATGCTAATTTAGAGGAAATATTTTCCTACCAGAGGAAGCAGATAACACGCTACGAAAAATGGCTTGATTCTATCTCACAAATTATTCACTCCCTTTTACCAACTTCCTCTTCATTTTCTACAATGGGATTTCTAGGTGAATGGCTTCCTCTGCATGGTCAGGCCCAGGACCTCACCCAGGCCACCAGCACACCTTCCGAAAGAGTAAGATCCCCTCAATGATTTTTTTCTTCTTTAAAAAGGGGCCTTAGAAAGTCATGGAATATTCTGATGTCCATATTACAAGACAGAAGAGGAAGGTAGCAGGCACCTAGAGCATATGTTCTTGTAGAGGAAAAGATCTAGCACAGCACACACGTCTCTATCAGGCAATGACTGTGTTGAATCCACAAGACAGCCCAGGATTGGCTCATGCAGTTAGATACAGAAGGTTGTCAGTGACTCAAGTCTTTTAATTCTGACATCTTTTGTACAACTCGACCTTCAATACTCTTTTAGTTCAATTTACATCATCCTGAGACTTGACTGCTCTATTTCAGGAAATTACAATTCAAAATTCAAACAGAAACCAACTCTGGCCCATGAAAACGGAAGGAAACAAGTGTGAAGGGATTGAGAGATGGCAAATGCTGTATTCTTCTTTTAAGGCTGTATTACAGAATGGTAACTAAATGCTATTCAGGATATGGAAAGGGGTCAGAGCACAATGCATCACCACTCACGAATGTTCAAACTGCTCTCAATAGCAAAGTGGATGTTTCAGTTCACAGAACTCTTATTCCTTTACGACTGAAATACTACAGGAAAATCCTCAGAGCTGAAAACCTGTTTCATGAAGAGATAACCTTTAAAACATGTAGCAAAAAAAGCTTTCCACTGAAACACATATTCATCACCTTCGCAGACCTGAATGTCCCACAGACAGTACATTGCAAACAGGCTCAACAGAAGACTGAACCAAGTGCATCCATTTGTCCATAGCTAATGGACAAGACACACTTGTTAAGGAAAAATCCTCTTCTCCTCAGAGAAGATAAAGAAAACAGACTGGAACGAGCTGCTCAAGGAAGCTGTGGCTGCCCCATCCCCGGCAGCGTTCAAGGCCAGGCTGGACAGGGCTTGGAGCAAGCTGCTCTAGTGGAAGGTGTCCCTGCCCGTGGCAGGGGTTGGAACTGGATGAGCGTTAAGGTCCCTTCCAACCCAAACCATTCAATGATTCCATATGCTTGCCTAGGTCTAGAAAGCAAGCTGTGTATTTCAATTCTTCCAAAGATGATTTTCAAAGCTAGGATTCAAAGAATTTGAACTATTTAACATTACTCATAGGTGGCAAATCCAAATTAGGTTACACTGAGTGATGCAATATTTATCGTATCACTGTTGATTCTACTTGGGAAGAAAACAGCCAGTATTAAATCCATCTCCTTATACGCTTTTGAACATTCTGTGCTCAAAGCAAAGAGAATCTCATTTTGTGTTTGTGGGCATAGACACACACAGTGCCTATGATTAGGGCAAATTCTTACATTTCCATATGCACGCGCATGCGGCTACACATGGAAAGGACCAGGGAATCTGTTCTGATCACACAGGTTGTGTAGAAATGAGGAACTGTCACATAAAATCTGGAATCTGTTCCCGATCCAACTGTTCCACTTCATCAAAAGCAAAGAGGTTTCTAAGAGCTCTCTTGCTCCTTCTGACAGCCAATTTCCCAAAGAAAGAGCAACTGCGCTAACAGATCTTAATAATTCACAGGGCCTGGAGAGCTTTTGCTTAAGAAACACAGGGAAGGAAGGAGGGAGGCTTTTCCTTTTGACAAAAACCAGCAAATGGCCTCTTGAAAACAGCAACAGAAGTCTGTCCTGTCTACATCGAATTCTGCAGAACAGGACAGAGCCAAGAACAGCGCCACATTTCTCACTCATTCAACGTATTCAATGGCTTTTTCATGCCTGGAATCAGGTACAACACTCCTGGCTCCAGCCTATTGCCTTCCACACAAAATGCTTACAATACACAAGTGCACCAGCTCAGATGGCTACTGCACCTCTTAGGGACGCTCTCATTCCATGTACAACCTTTTTAGGAATCATTAAAAGGACAAGTACCACCACAGCTCGTTACTCCTAATTTAGGCAAAAAAAGTCTGGTAAGAGATTTATTATCTCAGAATTACAGTAAAAATACATACTATAATATTTTTTTGGCTATGGAAAAACCTTCCCATAATGAGTAATAACTATTGCCTAATTCCTGGAAGAATAACCAGTAAAAATAGCTCACACAGAACAGGACTATCCCGACTGTCAGATTTATCCGTCAGGAGTTGATGACAGAAAAATTCCTCTTCAAGTTTTGGATTAAATGAGACAAACTTTTTCTTATGGCACAGTGGAAATTTCTTAAGGAATCTGTAACGGTGCAGCTCTCTGAAATGTTCAGCTTGATTCTTCATTATATTAGAACCACATGCTGCTGCAGAAGAAAGGAAGAGAAAAAAACCTGCCAGAGCCATTCAAAAGGAGCAGGCATGAGAGTGGTGCTCCATGCTGAAGTAACACAGCTGTGCAAAGCCAGTTGAAGCTTCTCCAAGCACTCTGTTGGTAACTGTCATAGGAAATTATCTTATTTTTCTATTCTAGATGCTTAAAACCCCCTTCCCTTGTATTTCCCCACTGTCACAGAGGCTGCACATCCACGCATTTGTGGCAGGGGTCCCTGTCCTCAAGCTGCTTCTCACAGCTCCAAGCATGAGAATAAAGGCTGGTTCAGATCTTCCCATGGAGCTCTCATCTACACGCTCCTTACACGCTGCACCAGATTACTAACACTTTTCAGTATCTCAGCTGTAGCACACCAATACTATAAATTCAGTACCTGCAGCGCACTACAGCTGTGCTTTCAGGCTTTCTGAATCACAGAATGGTTTGGGCTGGAAGGGACCTTAAAGCTCATCCAGTTCCAACCCCTACCACAGGCAGGGACACCTTCCACTAGAGCAGCTTGCTCCAAGCCCCTGTGTCCAATCTGGCCTTGAACACCGCCAGGGATGGGGCGGCCACAGCTTCTCTGGGCACCCTGTGCCAGCGCCTCACCTGGACTTGAGGAAGAACTTCTTCCTTATATCCAACCTGAACTTTCCCTGTTTAAGTTTGAACCCATCACCCCTTGTCCTATCACTACAGCCCCTAATGAAGAGTCCCTCTCCAGCATCCCTGTAGCCCCCTTCAGACGCTGGAAGCTGCTCTGAGGTCTCCACACAGCTTCTCTCTCCAGGCTGAACAGCTCCAATTTCCTCAGCCTGTCTTCATATGGGAGGAGGTCCAGGCCCCTTATCTGAGGTGCTAACAGAACTGGGAATCACGATGTGCCTCTTCGTCCCCAGTGATCAGGTCATCTACCTGCCTGGTAGCTCAGCCAGCCATAAGGGTGGCTCTTAATACGATGTGCAAGTACTGCTTGCATTGGTTCATGGATTTGTTTGCATCTATTTCATGTTGTCTGTCATGTGGACTCTGGCAATAGTTCCCATTCCCCCTAATTCTCCAAGGACCCAGGAGGAAGGAGCTCACGGATCAGGCCTCCGACAGGAAACAGCTCCAGAGCAGCAGATGCAGGCTTGTGGAGAAGGCCCATTCTCTGCCAGAAATAACCCTTCCCAGCTCCAACGCTTCAAACAATACCAGGTTTACTTGTTTAAGCACTGCCTAAAGAAGAAGGACAAAGAGGAGTGGAAAGGCTGCCACATTTGTGCCACGAAACAGGCTCAAAAGTCAACCGAACCAACAAGTTAAAGTCTCCTTCTAAGAAATTGTGGGAGCAAAAGAAAATAGATTCTAGCAGCTTAATCAGAAAATCCACACAGAGCAAATGATTTTTGCACTGTTTCATGGAGCATAATGAATGAGGAATAATAAGAGCACAAGAACAACAACAGCATAATAAATGGGCTATCTAGGAATGGCTGAAACTCCATTTTATAGATAGTGCTAAATGGTTTGTTTTCTTGATCTGTAACTTCATTTCAAAGCAGGAATATGCCACTGTTTGCTTTCTGGCTCTTGTGAGCATTTTGCTTTCTTTCACTTATGGAGGCAGGTAAGATCTTTGTTTCCAAGCCCATAAATCATCAATGAATAAATGAATGCCTTCAGGGTCTTCTATTGTTTGAGGGCATTCCAAGCATCTCCTTTGCCACTTTCTATAGGGCCACAAACAGAAGAAGGTAGAAGTGAGGTTACAGACCACCAGTTTACTGGAAGGTATCATACTCACACTGAAAAACTGCTACTGCAGCTTTACCCCAGAGAAGCGGGGTGTGATAGCTACAACATTAGGAATCATTTTCATCAGTTCTGCATTAGCTCGATGTGTGTACCCAAACCTCAGCAGTTGAACTCAATGTGTACAAGTCAATGGAACGGGCAAAGGACACCTCAAAACAGCAAAGCCCACAGCTGCAGAAGTTTCTTTAGTACGCTGCTATGAACCAACTGAATTTCACAGATGAAGATTAAAGCTTTCAAGGAAGAAATACTTAAGCAATAATTACATACAGGACAAGGACTGCAAAGGATGCTGTGATGTGCAGCCTCTGCTACTTGAGAAATGAGTTACTGGAATTCCAGGGCTCACTGGAGAAGAAACTCAACCTTGACTGATCCAAATACACATTCCCTAAAACCATCAGCCACTGACTAAGGCAGGCAGATGAACTTTGATCAGCAAGCACTGGGAAGCTTACATTCCCACTAAGATCTCCATAAGGGAATACAAGTTGCTTTCTCCATGAGTCCTGACTCTGGTTCCTAGATCAGGTAGCAGCAAACAGGAAAGCAGACCTGGCAATTCCAAACTCCTCAACAGGCTCTACTCCAGATATATGAAAAAGAAGCACTTTGTGCCCAGAAGCACAAAGCCAGAAGAATGATGGCATTTTGTACAGTTCATGGACTACTTTATCTTCCACTGACTACGGCATGGACAGAAATCATACACAAAGCAGCCCTGCTGAGAAATGCAGTTTCTAACACTTCCACGTAGTCTGCCCTGCAAACAAAAGAGGCATTTAATGATTCTGTGATGCTTTAATATTTCCTGTCTGCAGTTCACATTCCTATTGTTTAAACTGAAAATGCAAATACTCATGTCTTGATTCTTTTGTCAGGGAGACAAAAACACTTTGAAACTTGGAGACACAAAAAGATGCGCTAACGCAGAAGTGCATAAAGCAAAGAGGCTACAACCCAAGAGCAAAGAGATGCACCTATAAAAAGGCTCTTTACCAGGAGAACATTGAAGCTGAAGAACATGATTACTATGCAGGAATTACTCTTGTGCACAAAGCAACACCTGCTATACAGAATTTAAATAAAAATGAAATAATTACACTGTGCTTTAACATTATTGTTAGATTATTATTACAGGCTGGAAGACATTCTTAGGTTGACTTCTCAAAACAGTTCACGGAACTCGCATACTATTTCCATTCAAATGCAATTCACAGGGAACTGGCTTGCCCTGGACAACATTAATACTCCAACTTTAACTTATTCCTCAATTGTTTCATGGGGAGTTCTGTCAAAAGCCCACTACCCAATGTAATTATGGTGTTTGTTCAACACATACCAGTATTTGCAAACACACTGTGGAAGACAAGCTTTGGTAAGTTAAGTTTGAAACAGAAGCAGCCACGGGTGTCTACATTAATGCAGCTGACATTGTACAGCAGAGCAGAAGATCAATCCCATCTTGGCAAGAAAGCCTTTGAAATGCTGTGGCTATTCTAATAAAACACAGTTTTAAAAGAACCACATAAAGAATGTCTGTAAACAGAGGTTCATAAATAGAAACAGTGACACAGGTGACCATTAACATCTGACATTCACAAATTACCACTATTTTCCACCAAAAAATAGAATCCTTGTAGCAACAAAAGCTCCCAAATCAAGATTTATTGGCAGTCACTCAAGTAAGAGCACTGGAAACCCTTTAACAAGTAACAAGTGCGCAGCTCTTCTAAGACAAAGCACTGCAAACAGTTATTTCAACTCCATATGAAGCACATCATCTGGTGTATGAGCACATGAACATACACTGCTCATAAGAACACTCAAGTCTCCTTGTAATAGCTAATATTACAGCAGAGATATTTGGGTTATTGCCCAGCACAACACATACAGGTTTTCCAAGAGTGCTTCAGTGTCAGTCTTGCTACACCCTACTACTTCTTATCTAACCAATGTTACTGTTTCTAAACTGACTAAAAGCAGGTTTTATCCTTAGTTTCACCTCATTCTCCTCTTCTAAAGCACTAAGCGCAGCTACTGGGAAACCAGCAAGTTTGATTTAGAAGCACTGACTAACACGCAACACCATTAATAATGACAGTCAGTCTAATAAATACCAAATGCCTTAAAACTCTCCCATCCTGAGCCCACAAAGGTGGGAGAAAGTCAAGTAACTGAACAGCTTGATTATGAAATCCAAGCCCCATCTCGCCGCAGCTTCTTCCCTAACTGCGAGATCATCGCACATAAAACTTCACTTTTCATGAGGATAAACAAAATGGAAAACTGTTTTTCTTCCCCCTCAGCCTTTGAGAGATGATTTGTTTCCCATATGGATTCCTGTGCTAGATTACGGCTCTGACTGAACTACAGGTGGGCAATATGGAAAGCTACAGGAGGGGGAGGCTTAGACATGAGTTGATGTTTCTTTGTTGTTGCTTATCAAAAAGCTGCCCATAAAGAAGGAATTTTGGTTCTCGCGTTTGACAAATCCCTGCCTGCATTATTTGATCACAAACAAATCCAACAAAACCTACTCACAGTATGCTTTTAACAGCTCATTTTCCCCGATTTACATTTTAAAGCGTCCACCTACACATGACCGGTATCTGCTAGCTCTGAAAGATGATCCAACTGTTTTAATCAAGTCCCTGCCTGTTCAAACTCAGCTTTTCAGTTTTAGCACTGAGCAACACCTAAAATATGCCTAGTAAATGATATCACTGTATTTATTACAGGTAAGCCATTTAAATTTTTCCCCCCATAGACATTACTCAATCAACAGCTTGGGAATACACAGGCACCCTTCAGACAAATGATGCTTCTATGAACACTTTTCTCTTGATAACCCTAAACCCACACAGGTTTAGAGTCATCTGTGATGTCCCAATGGATGGGAACTAAATGAGTGTTAATGATGCATTTCCACTCTTCGAAGCACAGCAGATAGCCTAATAAAATAGAAGAGTGCATAAAAAAGGACTATGGTACCTTACTCAAACCTTCCAGTACCTAAAGGGACTGGCAAGAAAGCTGGAGAGGGGCTTCTGACAAAGGCCTTTAGGGACAGGATTGGGGGGGAATGGCTTTAACCTGCCAGAGGGGAGACTGAGATGAGCTCTTAGGCAGAAGCTCTTCCCTGGGAGGGTGCT
>WYDI02022930.1:11467-33879 GCA_009867235.2 Psittacus erithacus
GAATGGGCTGCCCAGGGAAGCTGTGAATGCTCCATCCCTGGCGGTGTTCAAGGCCAGGTTGGACAGAGCCTTGGGTGGCATGGTGCAGCGTGAGGTGTCCCTGCCCATGGCAGGGGGGTTGGAACTGGATGATCTTAAGGTCCTTTCCAACCCGTACTATTCTATGATTCTATGAACAAGGGGTGGCCAGATAGAGCTGCGAGGCCACCTTGGAGTAAGTCCCATCCCACTCAGGTTTCCAGCATCATCACCAACAGAACTTACCAACCAACAGGACTTCTCGTTCAGATTTGACAGGGCTGTTGCTGCTCAACGTCTTCTCCGCTGGACAGTCCTTCTCCTGGCTGCACACACAAACCCTGGATGCACTGCTCTCCTGTAAGGAACCCCAGGGCCCATTCCACACTCAGCAGGCAGTTACACATTAACCAGCAGCCTGTGTTCTTGTTCCCCTGTTTGAGTCACTGTACTCAGCACAGTGCTGTATGGACTGCTTATTTTGCCAAATGCTTCCAGCACACAGCTATGGTCATGCTGCTCTGCCTGAACTGTCTGAATCAAGCTAAGAAGTTAAGCAAGATACCACAACACCCACTATCAGCTCTGTTTGCTGGTAGCGTCTGCTCTAGAAGGGCCCTCTTTTAAACAGTAAAAGGAAAACAGGCTAGAAAGCAAGCCCTGCAGTGACCAACGCAGAGCAGATGCCCAAACTGAGGCAGTATGATTGATATCAAGTGCCCAGTGGCTGCCTAGGGTTCAGGATCAGACTGTCCTAGACTCCAGTTTGTGGTACTGAGCTGAAAGGGAATTTCACATCATTTATTATCCCCCAAACAAACACAGTCTGGCAGCAATGCAAAGCCCTGGCAAACTCCCTTCTATTTCTAAGGGAATAAAAGAAGCAGGACTCCCTTTTATTCCCAAGTTTGATGCGGAATTCCAGTGGTCTGAGAGCTACAAACAGCTATAATTGGAAACATTCTCCAGTCACTAGCAAAACATTGAACTTGAGCCAGGAGCAAAGGCAGAATTCAACAGTCCCTTGAGTTTGCTTTGCTTCTTACGCCAGTGCAATTCTCAACTGCACAGGACTGAAGCTGTGCACCCCTGGCCTGAGCAGGCTGTAATCTGCTTCTACAGGAGAAAGAGAAGGTCTGTGCTGTGGAAATGGAGCTGGCTTCAGGCTGGCACAGGGGCTGCAGTGTGTCACACTGGAAACACAATACCTGCTCTCACTTGGAGCTCCAAAAGGTGCTCTTGCAGGCTAGTTGAAATAACAGTGCAATTATCTTGCACACTGAACCCCATTTCTACACCACAGTGCTGCAAATACCTGCTGCACTTTCAAGCAGAAGCTGCCAGCATCGAGTAATTCAACTATTGCAACCTGTACATAAACACAGTCTGTATGTACAACACACACTTCACTACAAACCAGAACATTGCTCATTTTACAATGAGGAGTCATGACTTCCTCAGTAAGGTATTCTGACCCAAGCACCAGAAAAGAAACTCTCAGACTTACATTCCCTTGACAATCAATTGCATCTCTCTCCTTGTCCTCTTCATCTGTGATGCTTTGCTATACAGAGGTAAAGAAAAGATGACTGATGATAGTCTTTTGTATCAGACACTGAAGCTCCTGCACTGTAGATCTCTGGGATACAAAGTCAGTTTTAGTTACTAGAAAGACATTTATCCTCCCTAACTCATGGCACAAAAAGGAGGGGCTAAAGTCTGAAAATCTGAGGCAAGACCTAGCACTTGGCTCTGTGGTCCTCAGTGAGAAGTACTACATAATGTTTCTTGTCTACCCTGCAAAATTGTGCCTGTGTCACAGAGGACCATGCACTTTAGATGTGTGTATAGGTCCACAATCAAAAGACACAGGGGATCATACCTGAGAAGAAATAGTGTGTATTTATGTTAAGAATAAGCAAGCATAAGAATATTGTAAAGCTGACAAAAATAAAACCTTTCAATTCAATAGTGTTTGATGGAGCTCAGATCAAATCACATCCCTAAAACACATCTAAGAATCAATGTTTGATAACTGAGACCTTTCCTTCTGGTCTTTTAAAGCTCAGGTTGCAGAAAAGCACATTCCAGCTGCAATATCACTGTGTATTATAAAATGGAAGTTGATCTTTGATTCACACAGCTGCTCATGTAGATGGTCTCACTGGTGAAACCATCTGACTGCTGATAGCTTCATGCATCACAGCATGAATGTTACTGGTGTAAATGTAAAGCAACGTTACTGACACACATCCTCCAAAGTGGCAGGGCATTTTTTCACCTCCAAAGCCTGGGCCAGGCATCCTCTATGAGAGTGTTGAAGGACAGAGGCCTTTCACTGTACTCATGACGGACCAGGGAATCCCAGGACTGCATTTACTATGGACAAGGGAGCACAGGAATGGCTCCTACCTGCTCCTTCAGGTTTTCCAATAATGTCTCTATTTTCAGTTTGTCTTCTCTCACTTTTTCTAACTCAGCTTCTCTCTTCTTGTATTCATCTTGTATTTTCAAAAGGTGCTGGAAAAGAAAAAGATGAACTCGGTTCTTAACTTGCCTTTCACCTCCTGCTATTTAAAGAATATAAAATGAATAAGGGCTTTTCCATGAAGACCAGGCAGATCATACTCAGAACAACTAACAGGTTAAGTATATACCTAGAAGAAACCTTTTCTACAACATACTTTACAAACATCTTTGCTTATTAGCATCCAAAAAAGTACAACTTTATGAACACAGGGCAGTAATTCCATCATCAAACTCTTACTGTCCCTGAACTACAGTGCATGTTGTGCACTGGCCTGTGCCCTGACCCATGTTAAAGCTACCACAGCCTGGGTCATGCTATGGCTAGGCCAACAGTCAGCACATGGGAAAGAGCAGCACAGAAACAAGTGACACAAGAAAGTCACCTCAGAGCCTTCCTAGACTTCTGGCCTCATGTGAATACAGAGGTGTCTGGCAGTTTAAGGAAACACTCTAAAACAGCTACTAGATAAGGAGATGGGAACCATGTTACTATGTTGACAACCAGGACCTCATACAGTTACAGAACAGGTAAGCACAGACTCAGCACCCCAGAACTCAGATGGTGGTCAAGCAAACAGAACACAAGGAATCCACAATCCATGATTGTCTCCATGTGACTTATGAGTTCATACACAATCACTGTTCTCAATGTTTGATTGTTGGGGTTTTTTAGCAACACTGGGTATGACAAAGTTGCTCCCCATTTGCCAGTTTTGATCTCACTGGAAACCAAAATGCCTTTGTGTTTCTGGTCCACATCACAGCCCCTCTGCCTTTAGAGCAAGGTCACAGCTATAGAAGAGTCAGGGCCCACCTTCTGCATCCCCTGCAGAGCCTGCTGGAGAAGCTTCATCTGCTGCTCCTTGGTGGTGTCCTCATCCCTGCTGGCTTTGCCCTGCTCCTGCTTCAGCAGCTCCACCTCGTTGCGGTAGGCATCCAGCTGCCAGCGCAGGCTGTCATTCTCTTCTTTCAGGGCTTCCACCTGCGACACCAGCACTGGGCAACAGGCAGGTGGGATCAGAGGTCAAAGAAGTGGGGTAAGAAGTTCTTGGGTGCTCTGCCCCAGCACCCCTGTGGCTCCCAGTACCCAGCTACAAGCCCCAAGCACCAAAATGAATTTCTCCCAGCCACTATTTGTGGTATCTCTTTACAAAAGAATCTCCTCAGGACAAAGAGTACCCCTCAGCAGTGATGCAGTATTGAAGTTAGAAGAAAAACAGCTGCCAAAGAACATATTGGGGTGAAATAACCATGCTGGACACAGGCTTTCTAATCACTAAAGCTGAAAGACTCTAGGACAGGCTCCACTGGCATCTTCAGTTAAAAGAATGTCTCCATCAAGTCACAGCATAAAACACCTGCATCAGTCTGGTGTCCTCAGAGGGCATGATAAACTCAGGAATGGGATTATAGAACATTATGGCTACAAAGACATTTTCAGCAGGTATCAAAACACACCGATGACATGAAGGGCAAAGCATGACATCCCATAGCCTTGCTACTGACCTCTGGGGGACTTGGACCAGAGCACATGGAGGTACCTTTGCTTGGGACTCACACACTATACTCAGGAGACAGGGAAGATGCTGCATGGGAAGAGAGTGGGTTTGACCTTACTGCTCTCACTCATTCTCCCAGAAGGGAATGTGTGTTGGATACCACTCTGCCCAGCTGTACATCTCAAAAGGAAGGACAGCAGGCAATACTGGGTAGATAAAAACTGGTTTTCCTCATCAGAAAACCAAGGGGGAAATGAAATAACTTCCTAAAATGGGTCAGGACAAAAGAAGGCAGCTTCCAGGGTGAGCTTCTGCTCTTTATGGATGTGAAAAGCTGACAGATCACAGGGGGGAATGACAAGTGCTGGCTACAGAGCAAGTCACAGAGAGAAAATGACCAGGCAACTGCAGTTGATTTTGCTCTGCCTGTGACAACTGTGGGATACAAAACACTCAGAAAGGGGCTCCTGAAAGAAACCACTGAAGAGACGAGTACTTAGTTTGTGAGTTTTAAAAAGTCATTTTACCCGATTCTTCTGTTTCTTTCATCTCTGATGGATCTTCTATTTCTTCATCAGACATTTCCATTTCCTCCTCTCTTCGAATACCCATTAGCTCATCATTATGAATATTACGGATTTCCTAGGATTCAGAGAGCAGAGGGGGTTTAAGTACAGATTACAGGGAAGAGGCTGGTCGGAGAAAAAGTTGCTGATAATCTAAGTCTGCAAAATGCAACAAAAAGAAAATTATTAAAAGAAATTGGCACAGACTATTAGATCAAGGACAACATCTCACATGAGCCAGTCAGTGCTACCAGTATCACTGACTCTCCATCTCCCTTCCTGTGTGTCCAGGCAGGGAGCTAGCCTTGCCCACAGGGCAGTTTCTCAGTGAACCCTCTCCTGACATCTGCTGTGCCTGATGTCCATACACCTGTTCTGCACTCACTAAACCCTCCAACACAAACCAGCTCCTGAGAATCATAGGATCAGGGAATAACAGCACAGCCTGGGCTGGGGCGACACCCAACTAAAACTACTATAGCAGCACACACACCACAGGGTTTGACCACAGGTCCATCACTTGGCACTGCAACTATCTGCAGTCCCCTAGCCCAGTGAGCTCTCCTGCACAACACTGATCTCCCTTGAGCCCAGACACCTCTCAGGGTTCCCTCTCAAGGATGAGAGATCCTTAATCCAGCATGTGATATCTGTAACAACCTAAGTGACATTTTACATTACACCCAGAAGTGTATTATATGTGTTAGCAATATCTTTTTATATATTATATATATATACACACAGAGCTATAGCTTAGTTATTGAAGCGTAGTTAGTGTTTGACCACTGTCCAACCACTCTTTAATTACCATTCAATTATTGCTTAATCACTATTCGACTGCCACTTAATTATCTTTCAATCATTAACTATCATTTGATCATCGTTTAATTATCAATAAAACCTTTTTAGTTAACCCCACAATGTTTAATCGTCAGTAACCAACCAATCATCAATAATCAACCCTTACTTGAGCAAGGCCCTTCCTAAGCAAGGGGAAACACTGGCTGGTGGTTCACCAGGTCCAATCTTGCACAGCTTCTTACCGCACTGCCGGCAGCTACAGGACTTGCCAGCGCTGCCTGGGAAAAGCACCTGCAGTCACCAGCAACAGAAATAGTACCCTGGCCTTGCCTAACACCTCCCCAGCACATGCCCACACCCTGAGGCAGGCTTGCCTCCGATGTGGTGACCCACTGGAATGCATTATGCCAGATGCTGAACCAAGGAGATGCATCTTGTGGGTCCACCTTCCTTTAAGAGAAGACCCTAAGTCGGGTGAGGCCAGCAGGCTGAGCCCAGCAGCAAGTACTCCTGGAAGAGGCCTCACCAGCGGTCTCACAGCCTCTTCCCACCGGGAGAACTTACCTTGGAACAAAAGACAGCTCCAACTGGAGAGTGTGCTCCCACCCCAGTCATAGTAACCAATCTCAGAAAGCAGGAAAGAGCAGGAGCACACTAGGGCTCAGAGGCATAATCTGACTGAATAACACCTAACTTATCAGGTATAAACCACAATGTTTGTACCTCTAGCTACTACAAAAGGTCTGACTCAGTGTGATTTAGAAAGGAAGTCCCAGAAGGGCAGTCTCACAAGGAGACTGCAGCTGGAAACGTCCCAGGAAAACAGTCATTGATGTGAAATAATCTTACAGGTGAAAGACAACTTCTGGCTTTGCTGGGATGGAATGGTTTGGAATAGGACTTGATACATGGGAAAAAACACTGAACCAGAGGAGGGAAGGGACGCCAGCCAGAGGGACCTGGACAGGCTAGAGGACTGGGGCCATGTGAACCTCATGAGGTTCTTCAACAAGGCCAAGCGCAGGTATCCATACAGGCTGGGGGATGAAGGATCACCACCTTTAAATCCTTTATTCCACTAGCAGTGTCACTGCATGGGATAAATGCACAAAGACAGGAACACCTTCCCTCAAGTTTTCTTCCCTGTGCAGCTGCAGTTATTTCCACCTCTCACGTCTGCCAATAAAAATGGGATAAAACAGATCTGATGATGCTCAGGGTTTGTGGGGTTTCTCTTGTTTTCTGTTTACATCTCTCTAGAAATCCCTCTTGCTTTAACATTAAAACCAGCAGCAAACAGATCAATAATTACTAATGAATGATTGCACATACAGATGTCAATGTATTGCTACCAGTAACACAAATACCAAGAGAAAATGTATTACCTGTAACCCAAGAGTCGACTGAGCAATTCCCATCTTACACTGTGAATGAACGTGGTGTTATCCATGCGACCACTGTGCAAACTTAACATCAATATCCTGACAAGAAAGAGACTGTGCTGGAGGATCTAACACAAGAAAGGATTACCAACCTCTGCTTGTTTGCACCACACGCTGATGTTCTTACGCTGAGCTTTCGTGAAATGGTCCCAAGCCTTTTGTTTGGAGGCAGAATGGTACACGGCCACTATCTGCTCGACTGTAGTATCAAATCAGCAGTCAAATCAGGCCAGAATATCATCCAGAGAGGGCGAACAAGAGGAGTAAAGGAGCAAAAAAGTGGAATCAGGCACGTGGTTTGGCTAACCTTTTCTTATAACACTGTACTGTGCTGAAGATATGCTCAGGGAAGGGACTCTGGGCCTGGAAAGAAAAGTGTGGACTTCACCAGGCCAGTGTCAAACACTCACAGAGTAAGGATCAACTGGGAAAAGAGGCTGCTCTCAGTGGAAAGCAGGCAGGAGCTCAATGCACTGGAAAACACTGCTCAGCACTGCCTGTGAGTGTAATAGTCCTCCTGGGTAGCACTAGCTCTTTACAACAGGAGGATTAATACGACTGTGAAAGCTGGGGTGTTAGGTGGTCTCCTGCCCAGTGGATGCAGCCCCACAGAGCAGCACCACAGCCTGAGCATCACATCCCACCTGTGCCCACTATGGAAAAAGGATTCTGGCACCAGCCACTAACTTTTGTTCCCAAGGTTTATTCCATCTATTTATCTAGAAAAAGTGCAGCAAGTTTTGGCGATCCCAAGTGCCTCTCCTTGGATGGCAGCTCACTCAAAGGCAGAGAGCACATCCAAATCTACCCAATTTATGTATTTTTATGCTTGTGATGTTGTAGCAGGTGTAATTCTTACAACACAAAATCAGCTTTTTGCTGCTCAGATAAATCTAAGAGTGGCTCAGCTATCAGGGTGTGCCTTGCAACTCACAGTGGCATGCTGCTGTCTACTGCTACTTACTCTGCAGTGCTTACTGTGCTTCCCTCTGGACCATGTGCCCATGTTTCTTACCATGAACAGGATTCAAGAGTTTTCAAATAAATCAAGTATCAAACAAGTAACAGTCAGAATTACTGAGCAGAAAACCAGAAGTTAAGATTGCTCACAACCTAGCCCAGGGGCTCAAGGAGACTTGGTACAATGTGAAGAAGCTGCTCTGAAAGGTAAAGAGTGAAAAAACTATTCAGACTTACTAAGGAAAGGATGCATGAGAGGCAATGAATGGTCTGAGGAGCTGTTACAAATCCCATCCTGGAACTAAATATAGCCATGCCTCTTCATGGTTTAGTAAGTCCTGGGATTTGGAAGACTCAGGTTGGAAATGCTGTTCTGCCACAGGCTTTCAGTTGTGCCTGAGAACAGGGTGTTGGGAACACTCTGCTGCATCCTACCTTTGGTGAATAAATCCTGCACACTTCGTTGAGGCACCAGATTACCAGGGACTTACCTTGTTCATGCACTGAGTTGAAAAGATGACAGAACTACTAATAGACTATAATTAGAAGAGGAAAAAAATTAGGAATTCATTCTCTCCTCCCCCCACATGTGGGCTTTTACTCCAACAAAAAGAAACACAAGAAAGTTTTGCCAAATTACTGATACATGCTGATAAATTAACTAGAGCTGCACAGTGATGCTGCTTCTCTTCTGGAGCCCTTTTAGTGTGGCCTCTCCAGACTCTAGAGATCAAGAGCCTTTTCTACAGCAACAGACAACCAAGAGTCAGCGTGGAGACACTACTCACACTGCACCAGAATCCCTGAGAGAGCAAGTTTGAATTTCTCTTTAGCTTCTTCCATCTCTTTCTCATGAGCTGCTTTCTCGTTCACCAGCCTGCGAATGTGGCTGTTGGCTGACTGGATCATGGAGTAGAAGTTGTTGGCAGTCCTCCTGTTCACTTCGCCACGCTCTATCCAGGTCAGCAAGGTCTGGATGGCTTCCAAGAACTTTGTGTCATCTGCAGCAAGGAGGGACACCTTTACACCATGGGACAGGGGCACCTTTGAGATCCTTTCACCAGCACTGCTGAACTGCTTTTTCAAAGGTCAGCTTACTCCACGTGGATAACCACAATTCTTGAGAGCACAGCAGTAGATTTAGATTACACATTAGGCAGAAGCTCTTCCCTGTGAGGGTGCTGAGGCGCTGGCATAGGGTGCCCAGAGAAGCTGCGGCAGCCCCATCCCTGGCAGTGTTCAAGGCCAGGTTAGACAGGGCATGGAGCAAGCTGCTCCAGTGGAAGGCGGCCGTGCCCGTGGCCGGGGGCTGGAACTGGAGGAGCTTTAAAGTCCCTTCTCAC
The DNA here is from genome assembly GCA_009867235.2 of Psittacus erithacus. Lineage (NCBI taxonomy): Eukaryota > Metazoa > Chordata > Aves > Psittaciformes > Psittacidae > Psittacus > Psittacus erithacus. The sequence continues at coordinate 20,626 of WYDI02022930.1, forward strand.
CCAAACCAGTCTGTGATTTTATGATTATATGACACTATAAAAAAGAAGGCAAGGCTAAGATCAAGCAGATGGAGCAAACCATTTGTTGAGGTGAAACAAGAGGAGGACCAGCGGCTAGAAACCTACTGGAAATTTCATGTGTCTATTCAGATGTACTCTTTCATGAAAAAATACCCTCCAGTTTCAAAATAACCAGGCCACACACAGCTCTTAGGCTTCAGAGAAGGTCTGAGGACTTACACTAGTCCTTGTAACATGAACAAAAGTGGTTTGGAAAAAACTGCTGTACTCAAGTAAGGGTTGTTTTGAAAGAAAGACAATTCTGAAGCAGAGATGGCGAGGAGCGCCGAGGGCTCCGTCTGCCTGTGCTCATTTCAGTTCAGCACGACAGTCACTGGAGAACACAAACCTGTCCCAGCACCTGCACAAAGGGGTGGCCATGGCCACAGAACCACTCACTCACCTTTCAGTTTCTCGGCAACAATGCTGCACTCGTGGTCAGAGTAATGCACGACGGGTGGTGGGGAGGGCGGGCGGAAGCGCTCCTCTTCCAGCCGCCTGCGATGCCGCTCCTCGCGTGCCAGCATCCGCTGCTTGCACTCCCACTCATACAGGTCGTCCCGGGCCTGAGCAAAGTCCACGTGCAGGCGCCCAGTGTCCTTCTTGTCCGTGCTGGAGCCCAGCCTGATGCGATAGCCTGGCAGTGGTGACAACAGGGTTCACATAGGATCAGTGACCTAGGCTCCAATCACCCACCAGCGCCCATTTCCCATTCCTAGAGAGCCAGAAAGCCTCTCACCACAGGAGCTTCCTGAAGAGTTTAGTGCACAGGGAGCGATGCTGGAAAAGGAAACTTTGGGATTTGGTGCTATCTGCCTGTGCTTTGCATGTGCTAGGCAACACCTTACATGGGCACACTCCTCTCCACAATAGCAGGTACTCGGACTTGAACAGCAACTGCTTAAGGGCAGGTAAGCTTTTAGGCTAAGACTAGACCTCTCAGGACTAAGCCCAGATCTTTACATGGGGAAGGCAGAACTGCCTCGGATTCTTCCACTTTCACGAAGTCCTGAAGCTGGAGGTGGGAAGGGGAGACTGAGAGGTGAGACACAGCAAAGAGGGCCAGCAAGGTTTGCAGGACTCCTGTTCTGGAGTTTCACATCAGACATGCCAGAAGACTCTGCTCTGTGGTTAAAGGACACATGGGATCAATGGAAAAAAATCTGAGCTCAAGAGACTTTGGACAAAGAACAAGCACAAAAACACTTGTGTGTGGAGGACACTGGTGACTGTGCACATGACCATGGTCTTCAGCAGGACGAACTATAAGCAGAGGCTAAGGAGGCTGTATTAGCTACACAGAAGCTGTAACCACAGACACACAGCTCTTACTAACAGGGCACTGCAGGTCCAACTCGATTCAACAGTTTCTGGAACAAGACATAACACTTACAGCCAGCCCAAACAGGCTACAGGGAAGTTTCCACTATTTTAAGCAGCAAGGAGCATTCCCCTGCCTTATCCTGACAATCTCATCTCTCTGAAAAGAGTGTGGCTTTGGAGACAGAACCTAGGTTTGTTAATACACTGAAAGAATTCATTTGGAGGGATTTCAGCATGGAAACAAAGTACTGCTGTATTTTTCCAGCATGGTGAAGGGTCAGGTGGGGAGCACGGGCTGCTCAGGGCTGATGCAACCAGCACAGCAGATGCAGGCTTGGCTGGAAAGGCAAAATCTGCTGCCACAGTCTGTGAACACCAACCACGAGGCCTCTGCTCCATGAAACAAACCCCAGGCAAAAAGAGACCACATGTTTCAGGGAAAATAATACTGTCTTAGCATTAGCTGGACATTTATCCAGGAAAGATGGGGATGGCCTCAGACTGTTCCCAGTATTTTGTAAGCATTTGCAGTGCCCAACGTAAGAAAGCATTGCCAGCTTTCCTATTAGCAGCTTCCTTCATGTGTTTAAGCAGAAATGCAAGAGCAGCAGAAAAGAAGTGAACTGACACATTAGACAAACCTTGCAACTGCAACACAGCCTGTCATGAGAAAGAGGTCACTACATTGCTGGCCCAGAACTGCAACCTGCAGGACAGAAATGCACCTACCAGAGAGGTAAAGAGCCTTGTCCACCATGAACTCCTCAGCAAAGCGGATGTGGCAGAAGTTCTTCTTGCTCTTCCGAATGGCAATGACTTCCCCGCACTGCTCAAACACTTCCATAATGATCTGCTCAGTGCTGTTCTCTGGCAGCCCTCCAACAAACACCGTCTTACACCCTGGGGGCCTCTCCCTTGTTGCTGGAGGGGGAAGATCTGAGGAGAGCAAGAGACAGAAAGCAGAGCAGGTTAGTTGTGGGGTTGTCAGCACACATTCCTTTCCCATGGCCATCTCCCCAGGTATGGTTGAGACACAACCGCACTTTCCTGGCTTCCTTCAAACACACACTCAGCGCCACTGCACACAACCTTAGCAAGCAGATCTATAGCACTGCTGAGGCACTGCATGAGGATAAGTACCTTTACCAGCATGCTTCCAAACAAAGAGCTCAGGAGCCTGCAGCAATCCAAACACTCTCCCTGGCGCAAGCAAAGGCTCCCTGAGCTCCAGTCACAGAACACGAGCAGCACCAGGACCTCAAAACTTCATCATGGGAGGTGCTATGAAAGCACAGCTTAAAGGACTGTCCTAACAGAAAGAATACGCAGAAAATGTAGACAGAGGATCCTAAAGGACAAAAGAATTAACATTAAAGGAGGCCATGAACCAAATTGAGACTAAAAAGGTATGAAAGGAAGAGATGAAGGAAATGGGTATAGCCAAGAGGCATAGCAGGAATTAATGTTGGCAGTTTTTACTTTTATGGTTAAAATGAACCACAGAACATAAAAGCAGGCTGACAGTTAAGTCTAGTTTGCCAGAAGCAGCCTACCAAGTACACTCACTTACCCACCCGCATAGCTGCAGCACACACAAGACACTGCATGAGACTGCAGAGACCTGGAGAAGTGGTTCTCCAGCACCAAACCCATTCCCATGCTCAGGTGCCCACCTGACAAGTGCAGGAAGACCACCCCCCCCACCTCAGCACATGAACTGGCTTGTCAACTGTTTCCAGGACAGTGAGACAGGTTTGCTTCAGGGGATGGTGAACGAAGAGGGAAGTCATCAAGCTGGGCACTGACAGAGCTTTATTTAAACTACTGGGCTGGGGAACCCAGACTCCCAGTGCTGGGAGCCCATTAGGCTTCGGTGCCATCTCCTGGCATCTGCTCAGGAACATAGACATAGACACACAGCTACAAACACCTCTCTCAGCTTCTCTGAGTAAGGAAAATGTCTTAGCTCCCATGGAGAGCACTGCTGCTGAAAAAATTGTCAAGTCCTTGGTTTCTATTGGTAATGTCAAGCCTGTCCTCAGCTGGCACAGCCCCACAGATTCCTGCAGAGCCATAGCTGGGCTGTGCAAGTCCTGCAAGGAGAAGCCTGTCCTACACTTGCTTTCCATGGTTTGGAACCTCTGCCTCCTCTATCCTTGAGGATTTATTGGTACTGCTTTCTGGGGTGGGACAAGAAAAGGCTTTTCCTATTGCTCCATCAGCTGCCTGCCAGCACCTAGTCACAGCCACTCATCCTGAGCAGCTATGTCCAAGCAGTGTCACAGCTCCTTCTCTCACACACATTTTTTAACATAGATATATATATTCCTATATAGACAGACAGAAACAGGACAAAACAGACAATTACGTGGGTTAGGGGGGAAGAGAGTGCAGCTTTTGCAGTGAATGATCTCCTTCACAGCAGGCATGTCTGGAGGGATGGGAGGTGGCACTATCCCCAAGCCTGGCATCATCGGGTTGATGGGAGGGATTCCAGTCATCATCCCAAGAGCAGGATCAAAATCTAAATGAGGAAGAGAATAACGGAGTCAGGTCATGGTTTGCACTCATGCAGCAACTGTTTCCTCAGACAGAATTGGAGAAGTCTCCCCAGTGAAAATGAACTGAATAAACAATCCAGAGGGAGCATCAAACATAAAAACTTCAGATTTGTGCTCTTAAAACAATTTTTTAGCACAATTTCCTTGTTGGTTGCCTCAGCCAAATAAATTTTCTCTGTTCAAATAAACTACTTCCTTTTCTACACCACAGACACCATCTCCTACTGCCAAAACCTTCCCCAGTAAGGTTTAACCACATAAAGAAATCTGGAAACAGTGTAAAACTTAACCCAGCTCGGTTTCATTAAGTGGTTCAGCGGTGTGGACAGCTTGTGTCATGGGGTTAAGGGCATCACCTGACAAGCTAGAGAAGCGTACCAGCTCCAGTAGATAAGAACATGCAGTAATTCTGCGTAAAGTACACAGAAGCATTTACAGAAACACCTCACTGATTTCCTTAACCTGCTTAACTTGTTTCTAGGCTTCAGTCAGCCCTCTGACTACACCTAAATAGTATTTTACCTTTATTTTGCTCTTACATTTGCCTCCAATGCCATAGAAAACTAAACAGAGCTGTCAGAGGAGGCTATTTTATTTGTTCAGCAGTTGTGAACCCTGGGGAAGCAATACCCATGGGCAGCCACAGGGGAAGCAGTGCACCTGGATGTCTTGTGGAGATGGCTCATGAGTCTGAGAACATCATGAGCTGAGCTGTAAGGACAGCCACTACCAGCAGGCCTCACTGGTGCTGTCAGGGGAAGATCTCAGCAAGAGCTGCTTGCTGCCTGTTCATGGGGTTAGTCCATGGTAGGAATTTACCCAACAACTGAAATAGGCTCTTCTCAAAGCCATGTCTGAAAGGAGCAGCGGGCGCAGCCTGTGTGAGCCTTGTACCTGGCAGCAGGGGCTGTCCTGTCATCCCCAGCGGAGCCATCCCCAGGTTGTTCATTGCAGTGGCCCAGGCGGTCGGGTCTGACATTGGCAATCCCATCGGAATGTCAAGGCTTAGATTTCTGCCACCATCTGCTGAGAGCAGGAAAAGCCATTAAGAGCTTAGTGCATTCTTAACTCCTTTGCAGGGCACACGCTGCCTAGCCAGGCTCTGTGCAGTATCCAAAACCAGATTTGAACCTGACACATAGGAAAGAGCTAAATGAAAGAATAAACTAAAACCAGTGCTGTCCCCCTCGAGCAGAGGGCTTTGTACAGAGGCAATGTCTATGAAAACACTGCCTTTCAAGCGCATCTGAATTACAGTTTATCCGTTAGAATCAATAGCTCTAAAGGGCTTTAAAAGAACACTGATTAAAGGCAAGGGGTGTGCTTTGATTCCTCACAAGAGATTTCTGACCAAAGGACAAACATTCAGCACAAACTATCGTAATTGCACTGGATTTGTCAGCGAGGGCAGTCTGTGCCAGCACAGAGAGCTCCCACTGCCAAATGAAGGCATTTCTCCTCAGTGCTGGAAGGGGAAATGGAGCAGAGACAGCAGCAGCACCAGTGCTACCAGCTCAGAATCCAGCAGAGTGATCTGGCAACCCAGGTGAAGCACAGACATTACACAGACATGTGGCTGCTCAGTCTCAGCTTCCACGGCCACCTCCCCATTCCCACTCCCCTGCTCACCTGCAGGAACGTTTGCTCTCTTCCTCTTCTTGCCTGGATCACTTCCATTCTCAGATGAGCTTTCCAACCCCAGTGGTGGCGCAGCGCTGCCAAGCTGCAGAGCCTTGCTGCTGCTGGCAGCATCAAAGGACAGAGGGTTTAAGCCTGAAAGAGAAAAATACACTCAGACACTTTTGTTACATGGGTTTGTGATGCTTCAGGACCACAGTAAGGAGAAAAGTGCCAGTCCCAGGCACAAGCAGCCCGGCAGGTCCCAGGAGGAGCTGTGCCTCCTGTTTACCGTCCCCAGCTACACCTCATCTAATGTCACACTGACACCACTTTACAACACTGTTGACAACCATTAATCCCAACACCTACACAAATCAAACTGTTCACTAGCATAAACCTGGGGTGCATCTCCCCTGCACTGTGCAGGATGTCAGGTCTGGAAACTCAGAGAAATAGATTTTTCTATTTCTTCCAGGAATACATTTCTTAATAGTTACTTAATATTTCCACCTCATTTGTCACCAGTTGGGAGGTCACTTGGAATTATTTACTAGCAAAATCCAAGGCACATCTTGAATGATCTTCAAAGACATAAGGTGCTATTGCAGTTTTTACTCAAGAAGTCTGGCAGGCAGCTCTCTCTAAGGGGAAATAAAACTGGTATTATAGAAGCCCAACTGTATGGCCCAACAAAACCAGAACAAAACCTGCCCACTGCATCCATCACAACTTTAGGTCTTCTCCCACTCAATCACATGGGGCTCAAGAGGCTTTGATGGACAATACACAAAACTGGGCAAGACTGAGGGTCTCCAAAGGGTATAATGAAACAGAAAAAAAGCAAATGCATCCTTAAACAACGAACCACCGTACAGAGTAAGAAAAGCCAATCATGCAGACTTGAACCAAAGAGGAATGAAGAAAAATTATTCTGTAGCTTCCAGTATATTTCCTAATTCAAGGAATTCCACCCACTGCAGACCAATTCTGTGCTAAACTTAGTGCCCTTAACTGAGCACTAAGTTCATTATTCCACCTGCTGCCATGCTTGGCACTCGCAGGGATGTGAGACTGAAGGGACATGAAAATATCCAGTTGGATTTATCTTTTTGTCTGCAAATTCCCTCTGAACAGTCAATGGAAAAAACCCCAACCAAATCCTCTACGAAGTAATAAACCCAGCTACGTCTCTGCTAAGGCGTCCATGTGTTCTGGGCGGACCAGCAGAACTACAGGAGGACCAAAGGCAACATCTCAACGCACTGATGGCCCGGGGTATTTGTTCCAAACCTTCCTCCAGACACTGCAGCATTGGGATTTCTATTCCAGTGGATTCCACTTCCAAGAACTTGTTGCTGCGTACGGCTGTAAATAGACAAGGGAGTGGACACAGGGAGCCTGAAGGGCCTCTTCTCTTGGCCACTGAAAGGGGAGAACGCAAGAAGCCGCCAAAAAAGAAGTTGCATTCTGCTGGCAACAACAATAGTCACGCCTGGCTCTGGAAGATGCCCACAATGCTGCTGCTGCAACACCCCAAAGGCAGAATGTCACCGAGGTCATGAGGACCAGGGGAACAAATCTCCAGCACTGCAGGTTAAAAATAGGCCACAGCACAGGAACAGGACAACGGAGAAGGAGCCGCTGTAAGATTTACCTGTGTTGTTATCCAGCTGATGGGATAGGCAACATGAAACTTGGGAGTGTGTTTGCCTGTGCTTGGGTGTGAGGAAGGATGCAGCTGTGCAGGGATACAGCCGGACACTCCTGCTACCAGGCTGAAATGGACAGACACCCTGCTCCAGCTGCAGGTGACACACAGGGAGCTGCCCGGTGTTGACCAACACACTTCAGTGCAGCTTGCTACAGAGCAGCGATGTGTGTCCTGCTTCCAGCACGCAGATCAACGAGAGGAGACCCAGAACAGGCCAAGTCACTCAAGACCTTTTCCACAAAGCTGTTTTCCAGGAGCTTGTCCCAGCATGTACTGGTGCAGGCGGTCACTCCTTCCCCAGGCAGGGGACTAACGTCATAGGAACTGCCTAAAGATGACAGTAACATAAGTACAAGTTTCATGGAATGGGTTTTGGGGAAAGTCAGGTGAAGTCCAGCATGAGACCAATGAGGACTTCCAGGAGCCCAAGATCAACTTCCACAGGCACTTTCCCTTGTTTTGCTCCAGGCCTCCAGGCTCTGTGAGCAGAGAAAGCCAGGAGCTGCTGCTGGTCACTGAGTCAGGTTTTCTACCCTACAATTGGTACATGCCATGACAGCAGCCACCTTCAGACCCAACTGCCTCTTCTACCATTTCAGCAAACTGCAGTTGAGCTGCAGCTCTAACCACAACCTGCTGGATACAAAGAACATGCCCAGAAGAAAGCTGAAGCTGCAGAAAAGCATCTCTCCTGGGCACAGAGAAGGATAAAAGCTAACAGAATCAGCCAGTGCGACTCTGAGGCACCAGCACAAGCACTTTCCCTTCATGCTGACCTTAGCAAAGCATCCCTGGCTGTGCTGGGCTGGTGAGCACAGGAGGAAGCCTCAGGGTTTTACCAAGGTTTACTGAGGCTCTGCAGAGCTGGCCAGGAAAGGCAGAAAGCAGCAGATTCCTGTTTGCAGTGAAGTGCTACGTGGAAGGTAAGTGGGGAAGAGGAGAAAAATTAGGGTTTTCAATGTGTGATCAGTGTCAGCATTTCTAGAGCGATACATGGCGGGAGCACTGGCATGTCCTTCACCTCCAAGCACACTCAGTGTGTATCTCCAGAGATTTCCTGAAGAGTGAATTTGAGGAGCCCGAGAACAGGCGCTGCCATAATGCAGGGACTGAAAAATTTTAAAATCAATTTAAAAAGAGATAAAATCTGTTTGTACTGGAAGATTCCTCCCTAGCAGAACAGATCAGGGGGAACAAGTAAGGCTGCTTAAAGATGAGCACAAGATGACTGTCAGCGAGTCCTCTCACATGGCAGCAGCACGTTGCTGTAGGTGGTCTTCACCCCTGGAAGCAGATGCTGAGTTGTTTCTGATGGGAGGACAGGCAGCAGCTTCCCACTGTCCTAAAGAGCACTGCCACCACCTAGCCCCGCCTGGCCCCGGTGGACATCGATCCTAGGCTGTGCTGCTGCTATATACAGCTCCAGCTTTCACAGCACACGTTTAGAAAGGACTTTGAGAGAGACAGGGAAGATCAAAATGTTCCAGGCATAAATCAAAGGAAGGATCTACCCTCACCGGGTCCCGCGCCAGACCCTGGGCAGGACTTTTCCAACTACTAGTTTCTGCTAACAGAGCTTGGCCATTTGTCTTCATGACCAGTGAAAGCAACATCAGAAACGGTCAACACAAGGTGGAAAGCACTGGTTAACAGGTCAACCCTTCACCAGGAGCTGACAACACTGAGCTCACCAGGCAGGGCGCTCGTGGCCATACAGGACAACAGCTCCCCACAGGGATGGGTGAATCCCACAGGACCCTTGCAAATCTTCCCTGCTGGGTTTACTAATGTTGAAGTGAACAAGAGCAGGAGCCGTGAGCACAAGCCTCATGCTGCTATGTAAGATGCAGAGCAGCTCACCCTGAAGACACCACACGCTGAGAGCAACCTCCCACCGCTGCTGCTCATGCTCCAGCGGCTTTCCTGGCCTCCAGCTAGAAATAACCAGCTATACAAACCTCTGCCCTGCAACTCAAAGAAAAACCTTAGTAACAGGTACTCTGACACTGTCACATACCCAAAAGCATTTCAATGGTACACTTAAAAAGCCATTGCAGACTGCACCCATCAAACTGCTCTTACCCACCATCACGAGGAACTTCAGAAATGGGCTGACACAGGCTTTACTATAAATATGGATTTACCTTTGCCAACACTGGTAAATATATGACATAAGTGTTGCTCAGCCTGAACAGGGGTCCCTTTTCTGCATAGAATAAAGTGGATCCCAGAATACAATCTGCCACCTGATGACACAGCACTTGTTGTAAGTGCTACAGAAATGCACATTAGAAGAAACCAAAGCACACGACATCTGCAGCAATCAGTTAGAAAACACAGAGGAAAGAAAACAAGGAAGGGAAAGGAGATGCCAAGGCTCTGAAGTTACATTTTGACACCAAACATTTGACTTCCCAGATTCATTCCCAGGTTCAAAACCCACTGTTGGACTTGTGCACTCTTTCCTACTGTAGTCACAGCTTAAGTGCCATGGCTAGAGCTCTATAATCATCAGTTTGACCCCAAAGCTGGCTAGGCACAGTGGGGAGGCCAGCAGACTTCTGAAAGTTGCTTCTGTCCACTCCATACGCTTCTGTGTGCTACCAACACTGACCAGACACTGAAGGAATCACGCTGTCAGGACAGGCACACAAAGCACAACTTCACCTGCGAACTGCACGAGAAACATGGCAAGATGCTGGTCATAGTCCAGGATTTCAGCCAGTTCTGCTGCTCCCAGCTTGCTTATCTGTGGAAAGGATGGAGCCCAACGCTGAGCTCGCACACAAGCCTCCAAGCACAGAGGGGAGCTCAGGTCCTAATGAGGAAGGAACTGCCCCTGCACTCCCCTGGGTGCCGAGAGCACAGGTTGGGACTGGAGCTGGCACACGGCAGCTCCATGTGTCACCATCAGTCTCCAGGGCCTGGCACCGGTAACGCACTCTGGGCTGGGGGGAGGTGGAAAGCAGATGGAGGAGCGCTGCACGTCCATCTCACCGCAGAAGGGGTTTCACACAGCAGCGCTTTCAAGCGCCAGCATGCAGTTAAATAAACCCTGTTTGCATGCCTGAGATTAGCTGCGCTGCACAGGGTAATGTTCTGGTAATCCTCAGTGGCAAGAGGCACACTGCTCACCCCCCTTGGATCAGGAAGCTTGAACTCAAGAAATATTAACGTCAGACAAGTTAATTGCTCCAGCAGTGCACTTAGACACAGAGTCCCTTTCTTCTCGGGCCCTAAAACCCAACACATAGCCACAGCAGCAAAACCATGGAGAGTTTCCAAATTGCTGAGCTGTGCTCTTTACTTCCTGTTGTAACCCAAAACAAAGGGAAACATTCTTTATCAGTATGCATGCGCACATATGCATGCTATGTGTGCTGCACACACATAGGTGTGTGTGCACAGCCCCCGCACCAAGGCACCATGGAGTGTTTTTGGAGTGCTCTGTCCAACCACCTTCCCTCTCAACACAGCATCTAGGAATTCCTTTGTGGTAGCACTGGGATTTCTGGGGAGCGAGCAGCTCATCCTCCATCCCCTCGGTGCAGAGGGGACGTGCCCTGGACAGCCCTGCAGTACAGTTTCTCCTTGTCCTGCCAACTCTACTCCCAGCACATTCCAGGGCAACACCCGCCACTTCCCAACAAATGCTCAAAAGCGCACCTTTTCAGAAATACATTTTGAAAGGCAAGAAGCAAAAAGCTGTCAGGCAAAGCGAGGCAGAAGGCAGGACTAACTGCACACACCTACTGCAGGGGGAGAGCAGAAATGAACAGGAGAGGAAAAAAGAGGCAAGTTCCAAAGAGAACTCCAGCAGAGGCAGCAATCAGGATCATTGGAAAAGTCCTGGACCAGGGGGTGAGTGCTGCTGCCCAGTCAAGAGCCTCAGAGGGGCAGCACCAGCACAAGGACCTGGACAGGATCAGAGCAGTGGGATGTAGCATGGCACCAGAGGAATGTCAGCAGAAAAGTTGGGGATTAGGGCAGAAATCTCACACCATCTTCAGAAGGTGCACAGAATGCCTCTCCAGCAACACCTTATCTCTGAAATTACCCGGAGATAGAACTTCACCCCTTCTAGGGGCTCAAGTCACCCGTACCAAAAACATGACCTTAAACTAAGAAACCTGACCCTGCGGCAGCTCAGGCAGAGCTTTCAACAGCTTGAGACATAGGGCTTCTTAATGAGACGTTTCCAAATCCATCCACAAAACACCGAGAGACAAAAGCCAACCAGTCAGCTTCCAGAGTGGGAATGACACGAGACGCTGGAGTGAGAAGGATGCAAGTCTGCTGGACAAACTCCTGCCCAGGCTGCCTCAGCATTTACCATTGTCTCACAGCTCCACTGCCACGTTCTGCAGGCTGGAAAAACTGTCTGATGATTGTTGTAGCTGTCCAAGTGAAGTACAGGGGAGCTAGAAAGCGTGTGGACCAACAGGTAACCTACCCAAGGACTAACACATCTGGCACTGAAAACAAAAGTGATTCCATGCAGCAAGATGTGAATCTACATTGGTGCTAACTGCTGGAGTTTGCACACATGGCCAAAATAAGGGCAAAACAATTGAGACAGTAAGAAACACATAAAGAAGCCTGAGGGTAATGCTTAAGGAAGCAAATAAACGCATGCATGAGCACACATATGGATGGTAGGCAAAGGATATTTATGGAGCAGGGCTGTGGGAGAACTACAGCCCATCGGTAGCTGTGGTTACTGGTACGAGCGTGCCGGAACCTGACAGTGCTTCCTACGTACAGTCTGGTTGTCGTGAGTGGGTCCAGCACAAGCTGAGCTGGGCATGGCTGAGCCTGCCACTGCTCTGAGAACCCAGTCAGCTACACCCAACCATTAACACCGTGACAGCTACACCCGGCTGGTGAGAAGCTGCTCCCGCTTTTCCCCCGTTCTTCGCAACCCAACCCTCCCGCAGCACCAGAAGTGCCCGTGTGCCAGTCCGTCAGCTCAGCAATCACTTCCTGAAGCACAGCTCACTTCGCCGACCCCTCAAACCTACAACCCGGCGACGGTTTGGTCACCACCCAAAGGCAGCCCAGAGACTCCGCCACCCCAACTAAACCCCTCGGAGCAGCCTCCCCGCCAGCCGCGCGACACCAGAGCTCTCGAGGTGTCACCACCAGCACCGGTCCCCGGCGCTCTCGGGACCCCGGTAACGGCGAGGGCCGGCGGGAGCCGCACCGAGCCGCCTGCACCGGCCGGAAACCAACCTTCGCCCGCCTTCGGACACGCGGGGCGCAGGTCCGGCCCAGCGAGCCGGGCTCGGCCTGAAGGGCAGCAGCACCCGCGGAAGCAGAGCGCACAGCAGGACCGAGCGCCACAAGCCCACAGCACCGCCTCCCCCAGCGGGCAGCACCGGGCCGCGGGCGCAGCAGGCCCAGGCGGCCGCTCCTCCTGGAGGTCTCCCGAGGCGGGGCTGAGCGCTGCCGCCCGGACACCGGGGCCGCCCAGCCCGGCTCCCTCAGCCCCAGCCCCGGACTCACCGCCAGGCCCCGCTCCCGACCCGCACCCGGCGCCTCTCCGTCCGCCCTCCGCGAACATCGGCACCGGCCCCTCCGCACGTCCCCGCCGCGGCCGCCCATTGGCTGTCTCGCCGCTCAGGGCCGGGGCGCTGCGCGCAGGGCACGCCGGGACGGTGGCGGACTGCGCCTGTGCGGCTGCTCGGCGGGGAGGGTGGTGATGGCGGCGTGGAGCGCAGCGGCGGCAGCTCTGCCCCTGTCCTGGAGCAGGACCGAGCCATCCCTCCTGCCCCGTGATCCCGGTGCACCCACCCGCGTCCACAGAATCCCAGACTCTGGGGTTCGGTTGGGCTGAAGGGACCTTAACTCTCATCCAGCGCCAACCCCTGCCACGGGCAGGGACACCTTCCACCGGAGCAGCTTGCTGCAAGCCCCTGTGTCCAACCTGGCCTTGAGCACTGCCAGGGATGGGGCAGCCACAGCTTCTCTGGGCACCCT
>WYDI02022933.1:0-11354 GCA_009867235.2 Psittacus erithacus
ACCTTAGTTACTGGACTGTTCTTATCTCAACCTGTGGGAGTTGTATTCTTTTGATTCTCCTCCCCATCCCTCTGGGAACTGAGGGAGGAAAGGTGGGGAGTGAGTGAGAGACTGCGTGGCTGATTTACGGCTTGGCTTAAACCACAACACCAGGCAAAAGTCTGAGTGTGAGAATTCGTAGTTGAAATCTTCATTGCAAAATGAGTGACCTATACAGAGTTTCTTATCTTCTAGAAAGTGTTTTAAATACATCAGTGAAATACGCGCTGTTGATGCAACTGGTTAGGCTTTTTTTCCAAATTAATGAAGCAAAATAAAATCCTGTGCGCACTGACACACAGGCATGTATGCATTCTATCTCTTCGTATACAGTTTATATATAGTTTTATATATACATCCACACACTCTTACCATGTGGTAGTATTATGAAGTAAGGCACTGTAAACTGAAATGAAACTCTTTGTTCGGAAGTATTTGGTTCAATCTGCAAAATACATCAGGATGTATTTTGAAGAGAGCAGTGTCTCTTCAAATCTTGACAGAGGTTAAAACTTGGATTAAAGGAGATGTTTTGAGTGAGCAGAATTGGAGTTGGCAGAAACTTCTCAATTTTATTTGCTGTTATAGTTGGAGACAAGAAATTTGGATATCATAGTGGGATATGGAATAATGAGAAGCCATATTAAGTCCTTGTTGCCTATCATAAGGAACAATGAATCTTCCCCTTTTTACCAATTTTTTTCTGAACCTACAACCTATGGGAAACAGAGCAAAGGCTCTGCTTTGTGAAAATTCTCTCTTTAGAGGTATCCGAAACCCAGCAGTTTTCTTTCTTAGTCCTTTGCATCTGATGTGGTCTTTGCACCTCAGGCAGAAGCAGTATCTTTCCTGTTCCTATTTCTCCTTCATAAATTCTAATTCAGTGTTTTAAGTTTCTTCACTTTTAAACATTTGGGGGCTCTTTTTAGGCTGAAACTTATTTTAAGACTTTGAAAAAAGTTAGTTCTTCTTGTTAGTTTAGCTACTGTTACTCACCTAGGAAGTAACACTAAAATTCTTTTCTTTAATTGTACTAATTTACACTTGTATTGTAGGCACATTAGGTGAAACAGTTGATGTGACTATATAGATTACCTCAGCAAATATTGATACTACTTTTCTTCATTCTAGACTAAGTTAACAAGTTCTAAAATAGTATATGCAATTCTAAATCAGAATTGCATATACAAATAATTTCATAACCTCCATTATTATTGATTTTATAAGTTATAAATAATGATACATATATATATATAAAAGCATGTATTTTGTGAAGTCGAGATAGAAATTCTAACACAGTGGAAAACTTCCAGTAATTACTATAATTAGCCATAGCTCTTGATTTATTTTGCTCTCGTGTTTTTTTCAGCTGAAGTGAAGCAACGCTGAAACTGAAGTTGAAGTGAGGTAACTGTTGAAGTTAAATAATATTCTAAAGCTAAGTTAGTATTTGGAAGAAGGGTCAGCAATAATGTAGTGTTTCTTTTCAATTTCTTACATACACTTGGGCTTATCACAACTTGCTATTTCCAGATCTTCTTCTAATTACATGGACTTCTTCTGGTATACATTGAATATCTTAAGAGGCAATTTATGGGAAAGGTGATAATTTCCCATGCAGGTAAAAAAACCCCACCTGAAACAGGGATGCAAAAATGTAATACATGACAGACTTATTACCAATCTTAAGGAGAGATTTATATTTTAACAGTAATTGATTGGAAGAGTACTTTACTTACATGTTAATATGGGCTTGATGTAAGGACTTACTACTTAAGGAATTTGGGGTTTAAGTGTTTTAATTTAATAAATATACACATATTTTAATAGATTAATATTTCCCATTTTTTTCTCTCTGAAAAGAAGTATATTAATCTTTGTTAATTGTACTAGTAGCATAAAATTGAAATGAAATTATAATTTTCATAGGCAGATAAATCTTTGACATTTTTATTCCCTATATAATCCAAGCACCTATTAAAAATAATAAATTAAGGGCTCCTTTTCAAGAAAGAAGATATGTGCATTCATCTTTTTTCTCTAGGATATACCTTTCTTTGTGAAAGGTCTAGTGGCCAATCCTACAGTAGCATGCACAAATTAATTTGTGTGTAATGAAATTGTACAGCATAAACATGGTACTCTAAGTGCAATTTTAAGTAATCTTTTTTCCTATTTGTATTGAAATATTTAACTTTTTGTCGTCAAAAATGATGCCATTGCTTTTAAGACAGGGCTAAATATAGCTGGTATCAGAAAACTCATGGAACCTATATTTCTGAAAGTTTTGCACCTTATTTCATTCAAAATTATTATATAACCTTGGATATTTCACATGAGTACTGCTGATACTATGTTACATTACACTAGAGGACTAGCCTCTAATGCAGTCCTCATTGCTGTGGAAGACAGCTGTCTTTCTCAAACAATCACAGACAACCAAGAAAACACAACATAGAATAGTGTTCATATGGGTTGTAGTTTCTTTGAAATAGTGAGAATATCTAATGAGACCTCAACTTAGAGAAAAAGCGAGTAAGTAGCATGATAACAAAATGTGATAATAAGGAAAAATAAGTTGAATATTTTTCTTGTATGAATCTCTCAATTTGAAATGAATTTGTGGGTTAGATACATTTGTTCAATTTTTCACTTCACCTTTTTATGACAGAATTGATGATGCAAAAAAAGAAATCAACTTTACCATTTATGATAGAACATCTTTTCTTTTTTCTGAGTTTTTACTGGGTTTTAGTGAGAAAGAGGTGGTTATAACATGCTTGTTTATGCAATGAGTTTATGTCATTCATAAAAACCCAGACACTTGGATACCTGAACAGGTTATGATGCAATGTGAAAAAGCTTGTACAAAACAATACAATATCATTGTAAACCAAAGGAGCTATATGAAGAAAGATAAAATTATTGATTCGGTTTTGGTACTGTTATTTTCAGTGTTTCCCCACTATCTGTATGAGAGCTGGAATTTATTATGAGATAAAACATATTATATCCTCAATTTGTTCTTTTATGTAGCAATTTTCTTCTCTTGCCATGAAAGATGACTACTTAGATATATTGTCCTAGTCTCACCAATAATTTCTGATATTATGTTTGAGAAAGGGAACCATGTAAAGTGTTTTAAGGTTTTTTTATTATGAACAAACAAGCAGAAAGCAGTGTTTGAGTTAGAGATGGGTCTGGGAGGGCTCATTATGCAAATTCAGTCTATCCAAAATCTCAGAATGTGGGACATCTAATGGTTTATTTGAGCCAGATTTAAATATGCTTCTTAAATTTCTATGACTTTCCCAAATCAAGAGTGAATTCTGTTTTAAGTGTGGACTAGATTCTGTGCTGGTAGTAAAATTTTTGTTGGGTTTTATAATAAGAAATAGATCTATGAATAAAACACTCAATGACAGAACAAAATTTTTCCCGTTTATGTGTGTAAAATCAATAAATGTTCAAAAGAAAGTCTTGGGGAAATCTGAAACAGTTTTCTTGAAAATACTCGTCAGAATTTTTTTTGTCTTTTTTTAAGAGGTAAAAACTGTTGAAGAATTGCATCAAATAAAAATTAGTAACAAAAAAGCAAAGGCCATTTATGCAGAATGAATGGTATTTTAAATTACTCAAGGAAGGCAATTTGATTATGTATAGCACTTAATACTGAGGTGCCATTTTTCCTTAGATAAAATTGTTTTTCTTATTTTGTTCAAAGATTGTGATCTAGTTCAAAAGAAAAGCCAGAGGAGGGGAATTACAGCACATATACTGCAGAGATGACAAATGCTGTTGAGGCAGTTATGGGCTTTGGTGTAAGGCTGTGCTGTGGGGAACCTGCAGAGGTATCACAGCCTTTATCTAATCAGAGGATAGGTCTTATGCCAAGAACATATTGTCACTGAGTGAAAGAAGGAAGAAAGGAGAGCGAAAAGGGCACAATTTAATTTCTGCACAGAATCTGCTTATAAAAAAATATTTTGAGTGCACCTTGAAGCCTCTGGAGGTCATTCCTTTTAATTGTTTATGATTTCAACTTTTGATGTGCACAATGCAACTTCCCTTATTTTTCCTCTATTCTTGGGTATTTTAATCAGCTTTACTGGTTACTTTTTCAGTCTCTTCCTGCTACTGCACAGATACTGTGATAATTTAGGAAAGTATTGTCTTTCAAGGATTTGAAAAAAACACTGATTTTTGATTGAGAATTGCACAGAAAATAGCTATGGCTGGAAATAAGTTTGTGAAATACAATTCTTTGATTTAAAATAGTAAAAGAGTAACAGCAAATTTATTTTCTGAATTATATTACGGATAACTACCCCCAAACCAATTTTTTTTTTTTTACATAGTGTTTCTCTTCCATGCATCAAATCTTGATACAACAGAACTAGATTCCCCAAAAGACCACTATGAAGGTAAATATCGCATATTAAAAAAAATCCCAGTGAATAAGCTGACAAGAAAAGAAGACTGTCATGTTTTATCTTGTCTCTAGTAATTTGGCTTTAATGGCATAACTTGATTAAGTAGTTAATTATAATTCGTTATGTTTAAGGTGACAGATTTTGCAAGATCTTTTAAGGACATATGCTAAGTTGCTGTCATGCATGTAAAAGCAAGTATACTAGGAATGGTTTAAATCTCAAGCAGCCTAAGAAGTGATGTTTAATCAGAATCAGAAATAGGAATAGGAATAAGCAGAGCACAATTTGTCCACAAGTATGCCTGGTTTTAGTTCAATTTGCAATGTAGCAAGATTTTTCTGAACTGTAAACCTGAAAGTGTCATAAAAATCTCCAAGTAATCAAAATTACTTCATGCAGATTTTCTCAAAAGAAAACTCAGAGAAGATCAGTGATCAGTGGTTTGAGAGTCAAGGCTTTGAGTGATTTTACGAGGCTTATTTCTCTGTCCTGCAGTTGCAAGCATTCTCATCTTCCAGCACTCAGTTAACTTACTCAGGGAATATAGAAAATTGGGTTCTTTACTAATGTAAAATTGGTATTCAAGAAAAAAAACCCAAAAATATGACCAGCTGGGATACTACATACGTTAGTGACACCAAGTAAATAAGGTAGAAAGGAAGTTAAAATGGTGAGAGATTCATGTGTCATAAATGAGTCTGAGAGTTTGTTAGCTCACAGTTTAAGCAAAATCAGGTTCTTGAAATAAGGTGGACATTGCTGGTTTAATATGTTAATACGTTTAATATGATAATGAATACCTAAAATCCTCAGCACTAACAGGTTTGAGCTGAATGATTAAATCTTTCCATCTCCACAACAGGTGTATAATTTTTGAGTCGGAAGAGGTAACTCTGAATTAAAGCCGTGGCAGAGTCATTGATTTGGTTGCCCTGGACAGAACACTCGTTTCCATGGTAGTTTTATTCTTAGTGGGATTAAAAATCATATTAAATGAATATATCAGTAGGAACAGGGATTTATTTCAATGTGTGAAAAAATAGTAATTGTAAACTTTTAGGGAAACTAAGAAAAATTACTGCAGAACAGCTACTGGCAGTGCTCTTCGTATTTTGCATAATTATATTTAGGAAAGTCTAGATTCCTGCTAACTATTGGAAACAGCAGTTTCTTACACGTAGCATTGCTGCTGGCTGTGAAAGATCCAGGCTGCAGAAGATTCAAGTTATTTGTCTATTCTTGGGAAGATATTCTTTTCCCAGCACTTTTGGAGTTTTGGTTTCTTTATCTCTGTGCAGATGAAGATGTTGCTATATATTCACTGATTTTCGTATGCCAAAGACAGTGCAGAACAGAATATGAAAGGGTCCTGAAGGGCAAAATTTTTGTATTTTGTAAATCATCTTATGCTATTGGTGATCTCTCATAATTGTTGTCCGTAACTGTAATACCTGATAGAATAGTTCTAAAAGCCAAATTACTTCATGTATGATGGAACGCTAATGGGAGTTTCTCAGAGAATTTTCTGGTACAAAAATTAATATTCGTGATTCAGCTAATGTCATTCTTCTGTCTGGGTCAGTATTGAACTAGTTCTGTACCCATGACTTTGTGTCACAGTGTTGCTGAAGATAGATCTGAGATAAGATATAAAGCTAAAGACTTTGTATTGATTATTTGATTTTTCAACCTTGAAGTGAAGGCATGTAAGAAAGCAATCTAATCTTTACTGAATGTTTCTGTGTCCCTATTCAGTTTGCAGTCATCTGATGTCTGGCCACAACTACCAGAAGTTTTGACTCATTGAAAATTAATGAGGAAATAAAAAGTTACTTCAGGAGTGAAAGAGAAATAGTGGCATTCTGATATAACTGATCTTGGTTTCAAAAAGTAATGCAATTCAGCTATATTCCAGTAATTCAAGCTAAAATTTATTTTTATATTCCTAGAATTTAATCCAAATTGGAGTTTCAAAGTGATTAACTGAACATCTTCAGCAAAAGAAAGAAGCTTACCCTTAATTACAGTTGAAAAGTACCTTTTGTTGAATATTTTTGCAAACAGTGGGGAAATGTTCTGCATTTAATGTTTTCAGTAGTTGTAAGTTTCATAGAAAAACCCTGAACCCTGCAAGAACAGCCTTTTTACTACTTGGTTTAACTTTTTATTATTTCTAGATTCTGTGGTTAGACAGCTCAGGTTCCTTGCACTAAATCTTTTAGAAAATATCTGAATCCACTGGGGTAAAATCTGTTTTGTTTATTCCTCTAATCCAGCCTCTAGAGACATTGGTTCATGGGCATTTTACCCATTGCATTAAGAAGCCCATTCTTGTTTCATTTGTGCTGTATATAGGCCATCAGCAGTGAACATGGGAATTGTATTTTGTAGCCCTCCTGGGAAGTAGAGACTTGATAAGTATCCATCTAGTGCACTTACTTCAAATGATAAATTAAAACAGAAGTAGAAAAACACAGGAGCCGCAAAATGATAGTCTGAAAATCCACACTGAGTTGGAAATGTTGACAAGAAAGCTGATCAACAAACTCATCTTAGGCTCAATTTAGAAATGGAAAAAGGGAAGCAGAGGAGATACTTTCTATTAAAACAGTATCTGCTAGCAATGCTATATACAGTGTTGGCATTTCCATTAAAAAACAGTATCTTCAGGGAGGTGCAAGGTCTCAGTCTGACCCAGAATAGTGAGGTTTTCTATACTTGTTTTCTAGGTTTTTTGGTTTTGTTTTTGTTTTTCTATTTACACCGCAAGGAAAATGATTGCTTGTGGTTTTTGAGGTGTAAAGAGTCATTAGAGTATATTAGAGTATCTTAGGTTTAAGTGTTTTTCTGGTTCAAAGCTGAACTGAAGGACTGGGCTTGCAGACATTTTTTAGTCTTTTGTGTAAATTAGCAGGATTACATAGCTATTGCTAAATTAAAACTGGGCTAATTATGGTTTAGGCTCTTTAGCATTTAATGTCTTTATTTAATTGATTAATACAATACTGTGATTTGTAAAATGTGAGTTTTTACACTACGGCTATTTCAGAACAGAGATCTATACTGCAGGCAGCTATACAAATATTTATGCTTGCCCTCTGATTCCATATTCAGTGAAATGACCTGTGTATTGCATACATGAAAAAAAAATGGCTAGTTATCTTTTGTGCTTTCAGTTTCTTCTGTGCTTCAGCTTGAAAAGATGCAAACATGTATTTATGGAATCACTGTTTAGTTTTGTAATTCTGATTTAGATGACATTATCAAAAAACCAGAAATAATAAGTAAGAAAACTGAAGTGCAGCAGGAGAGTTGAATTAGGTTAGTTATTTTAGAATGTTAAAACTATGACTAGGAATATTAGTAATTTTCCATCGGGGCATAGTAGGTGATATTTAGCAAAGTAGCTTTGAAACTTGATATAGTACACGAGCATGGGAATAATCTTCAGCTTTGCTTATTTTTCCATATATGTATGTGTATGTATAAACACATGTAAAAACAGGAGAACATCTTCAAAATTCAGTGTCTGAAAAATAAGAAAATGCTGTTTAAGCAGTTATGACAGTCCAACACAGCAGCAACAGCAGCATCCCAATATAAAGGGATCTCCAAAACTCACAGCGTAATTGCCTGTGGAGTCTGTCATGGAACCACACGCTGCTACTTGAAAAATACCTCTACCTTGCTAAAAAGTGGTGAGATGAAGTAGCAATTATGAATAGCAGGATAGTTTTCCTCACCTGTGTGACCAGGCATTTACAATATTTCTTTTTTTCCTGTTGAATGCAAAGAAAATCCTCATAGAGTGAGCTGAGGATGGTCCTTTCAGTTTTGATTGTGGCTTGTTCTCTTTGCCTTTTAATAATGTTAAGTGTCTTTTCCCGTCTTATTAGTAGGGAATATTCTTAATGTCTCTGTCTTATGTTTTTATTTTTTATACTGGTGTTGGAAGACTGGAATGAATTATATTTAAGCTTTTGTAAAGAAAAGCTGGGTGCTTTGTAAGTGATCATCCAGGGCCATGTAAACAGGTACCAAGAGCACTGTTAACTGTGCAACAAATGCAGGCTTCTAGGCAGCAAAATAAAAAATCTGCCATCATTTTGTTGTATGTTTAGTGCTGCAAAGGACTAAGAATAGAAGACTAAGAATTCAAAGAATAATAGAATTTTTCTGTGCATATTAAATATAAAGATACTATGTCTAGCTTGCAGGAAATTCCTAATATGCAGGTCACCATTTCCCATGGAGGGTAAGACTGTGAAGTCTTTCTTTATATGCACCCTGTTTTCATGCTACTCTCTAGGCAGATCGTTGACCACGGCTGGAACCAAGATACTGGCTATATAAGCCTTTGATGTGATACACCCATATTTGGATTTCACAGAATACTGAAACTTAAAATCAGTTGACTGACAAATTCAGATCTGAATTATTTTGCCAGTTCTTACAGCTGTGGAGCTTGTCCTTTGAGTTTCTCTGTGTCTGGAAGTCTGTGCAGTATTCATCAACATCCCGGCTGTTGGTGATTTAAAAAAAAAACAAACCTTGGGAACTCTTCCATTATAAATGCTCTTTCATTGTTTTAAAGCTCAGCTTTCCAAAGTTGGTTGTATAGGAACATTCTTTTTTAAAAAAAACCAAAACAACACATCTTGTTAAGGAGTTAACACCGCTGGCTGATAAATGCCTCACTGATTGCATGACAGTTTTACTACCATACATAGTCACAGAAGTGTTTCCTCTCGTTTCACACAGATCCTATTGATTATGTGTTAAAGCTGTCTAAATGGCTCATCTCAGTGGCCAGTTTCTCTTTCATATGCCTACACATCAGAAGCCTTTCTTTGCACATGAATGGATTTTGGCTCAAGTATTTGTACATAACGCATCTTATGTGGAAAGCACTATTCCATACCATGTGAGTGTTACTGGATGCTGCATTATCTGAATTTAAACCAGCATTCAAATGCAGTTTCCAAATTTGTTAGAAAGCAAATTGTAGTAGAGTTTTTCCGAGACACTGTAAGAAAGAAGTTTTATAGAAATTAATGATTTTTTTATACATATGCAACTTCCATTAACAGTATTGTCTGTTACACATGCGCTTTCAGGGGTAATTAGGGACTGAGAAAAACACATAGAGCACAAAAAGTATTTTAACAAATAATTTTCAAAAGTTTATTCCCTACACTGATACCATTTGAATATTTCAGTTTTGTTTGTGTTCTTTTTCCTTTTCCTGAGGTTTTCTTTTATCTTGAGGTCTGTTTTTTCTTCTTTTCTTCATTATTCATCACCCATTTCTTTCCCAAGGTTAGCGTCACTGTTCATTTTTACCATGAGTATACTTTAGCAGGCAACTAAATGGAACTCTCTAATCCCCAGTAGGTAAGATTTTATCTAAAGTACTAGCAAATCTATATTATCTAAGCTATAATTTACCTGTAATAGGTGTATCTCAGGTGTGTTCATTCTATTATTTTACAGTAAAAACTTGCCAGAGGTCTGTGATTCTGTTTTAAAAACTCAGTCTTTCAAAAGCACTTTTTTTTTTTTCCTACTGTCTAGGGTGTGATGGAGATGTGCTGACTACTCTTTTTTAAAAAAAAAATATAATGTTATAATTTGTGTATTATGACCTGAATAGTCTCTCTGATATCAAGGCATTTTATAGGTTTTCATCACAATACAATATTCTGTATCAGTCCAGCTTTTTTCAGCTTTAGCTAGAAACATAAGCCTGATTTTGAGCATCTTGTGAGAGAAAAGGTCAACAGGTTGGTGAGCTTGGGCATGTGATGTGAGAAAAAAATGTGTCAATAAGAAAATTATCTGCCAAAACCTATGCAAATAACAAATACTTCACTTTTCTTCCCACAGTGCTTTCTGTTTGGGGGCAGGCATTGTTTAGTTTTACAGCTCAAGCAATTTTTAGGAGCATAGGTATAGAGGTCTGGTGAGAAATAGTTTTATTGTCCGTTAGTGTCCATAGTCACCTACCCTCAGATAACCAAAGTGTTCAAAAGCTTTTTTTTCTTGTACTTCTTTTTTTTCATTGTTTATTTGCAACTACAGGTGTAAGATTTCATCTCTGTTACTGTTAGATGATAGAATATATATACTCTGTTGCTAAGCAGAATAAAAGAGTAAGTGCAAAGCTTGTTCAACAAAATTAAATCCTTAAGATGCAAAATATAACAACTCATATCTCCTAATAGCCTGTTCATCCTTTTCTGCTGATAAATTAAAGATTAAATGAATTTCAGCTTGTTCATGTGTGGCATGCATTTGTCATAAGGTATGGAATATGGATAATAACCCTTAATCCAGATGACCTGCAAAAAAGATTTTCATTGTAGAACCGCAGAAGAGCTCTCAATTATTAAAACATGATTCCTCTGTTTGCTTCAGGTAAGCTAAGTCTAACGCAACAGAGCAGAAGATGAAGTAGCTGCTTGCACATGACTTCAGAAAAAAGTATAGATGGCAAAAACTCACAAGGCCATTTTGAAAATTCCCCTGCCTATAGGAGATTGCTCCCTGTGGTATATTAAGAGTTTTATAACTTTCCACAGGACTTTAGGGGATCCCCAAGAGAGAATTTTGGTCTGTTGAGAACGCTAGATGAGGAATCCTTTGACTGTATTTTACAGCTGGAAAACCTATCTTTTATTGACAATTGGCATCGGCACTAGTCTGAGGAACACAGTGAGAGTATGTGTTTCCCTGGATGTGAGAGTTTGGCAGAAGCATATTGAGGAATGGCTTGATGAGAAGGGAATGGCTTGATGAGAAGGGAATGGCTCTCTGGGGCAGTTGTACAAGCAGACCAAATGCTAGGCCGCACTAAGCCACGTTTGAAAATGCAAGTCATGA
>WYDI02022933.1:21849-41682 GCA_009867235.2 Psittacus erithacus
TCTTTCGATTCTCCTCCCCATCCCTCCGGGAGCCGAGGGAGGAGGTGGGGGGGCAGTGAGTGGGCTGTGTGGCAGGCTTAAACCACGACAGGCACTCACACGTTTCAAGTATTGTCTAATATTAGAAAGTACTCATACTTCACACTATCACCAGCTGTGCCCTTTTACAGGCCTGTAGGCCTTATTGTGTTTTATCAGTTGTAAAGTTTGCTTCTGACTGTATTCTGTCTTGCGGTCTAGAGAATTTGTTTCTAAATGTGCATTTATGGAGTATGCCATTTCCTGTCTTTCTACCAGTATTTTTTTATAGCTTAGGGTTCTTTTCAGAACACATTTAAATTACAGTTTTGTACTAAAATAGTAGTAATATATACCAGTTCTCTTAGTAGTATGCAGTCTGTGGACTTCTTGAGTGGCTAAGTGGAGATGTCACCTTTGTCCTCTGATTGGTAATTCATCCAAGGCATATGTCACTAATCAGTAGCCCAGTATCTGTTGCTGTATCATACTGGATATTATAAAGCAATTGATTTTCCCTTCCTTAGATTGTATTGCATGTTTCATTGTGGTAATATATATTAATAAAGCCCAAGCTTTTTTAAAACTGTACCTGTAAAATCTGAAATATTATAGTGTTCAGAAATATTATTTTTGCTTTTTGCCGTATTTGCTCTTTTTTCTTGTCTTGCTTTTCCTATAATGTTCTTGAAGCACTGTTCTGACTCCTACAAGACAAAGATCATCATGATAGTATGATATTAGTGGAAAGGCTGTACAAGGATCACAAACATGGTAACATCATGGGGCTTGATTCCCCCCTAGTGGTCTGTAATCTTCCACTTAAGTTTAATGCAAGTTGTTCCTGCTGCTTACTGCCTGTCTCTGCCCCAGCTGTGCTGAAGCAGCATCTAAAGAAGCAGTGCAGCCTTTTTCTCATGGGCTGACTGCAGCCGCATGCTTGAACAGCCCTACTTGCTGTAGTGGCAGTTCAGCACTCTGGGAGAGCGGTATCCGAGTATCTGGAAGCTACTTAAAAATGAGAAAAGAAGACTCAGAGATACTATTGTGATACAAAATTCTGTAAGAATGCAAACACCAGCAAAATAGTATGTACAAAGGTTTTATGTTATGGAGGGAAAAAAGTGAAATGGTTTGGGGTTCCAAGGAATTTAAGTGGTCTGTAGAGTTTCGGTTTCATGCACTCTGTACTTAGCTTTTCTGTCCCTCATTCTTCATGCATCAAATGAGAATTATCCTGTTATATAACAGCCTAACACATACTATGTATTAATACATATAATTTATAATCTTATATATATAATGTGCTATTACATAGCTGCAGTAGTGGAATTTATTTCCATATGACAACATTTATTTTTGAGATAGGGTTCACAAAGTTGATCCTGTTGAGTTCATGGTTGACTATGATGAGCTGGGATGTGACAGCAGCTCAGGTATATGATCACACAATTTAGTCACAATTGGCCAGAATGCAGCCTGGAAGCCTGAAAAACTGTAATACTCTCTGTTACAGAAGAGCCAGCATATGCTCAGTGTGACATGGTGGTCTGCAGCAGCCTCTTACTTCCTGAAGGAAGTGGAAATGATAGTAGTTTTCTAGAGTAAGCATCCTGAGCATTTTGGTAGACATATGTTGGTAGGAGTTCCACCACTGTGTGTGGAGGGAAGGTAAGTGTAGATTTCGGAGTTAAGCTTGAACACGAAAATGAACATACATAAAAGTACAGTCTGTGTGTCTCATCCACCTTAAATTCAGCACACAATGCAGATAAGAACAAATAGAATATAAAACATAAATAATATCTGTTGGGTGAGAATTGAAATCAACCTGCTAAGAGAGCGTAAAAAGCAAGGTGTGTGTGAGTGGAAAAAGTATAAGCAGAATCATTGCAAGATCTGTCCCCAGAACACATTTTCTGTTAAACACAGAACACAGAATTCTTGGTGGATCTGAGCAATCTGCCATCTCTGATACTCATGGTTGAAAAGGAATTTCCTGAGAGCAATATTCCTGATGAGAAGTGGATAAAAGAATACATATTTTTCAGATTAAAACTCAAAGTGTAATAAAATTATGCAAATTTGTCATATTTTCCAGTCTATTCTTGTTTCTCTGTAAGAAAAGATGCTGGGTAATAATGGAAAATTTTTTCCTGAGCTGAGGACAAACCTCTGCTCTGTCAAAAGTTCCTGTTCCATGACTAACTGTTCTTATCTCTTTCAGTTCCGTAAAAAAGAATCCCCAGTTTAATTTTCAAAAAGTTATACCTGCAATCTCAGTATCATTACAAAAGCTGTCACAGTCCTGAGGTTAGTGATATTAAAGCTGACTCCTTCGTTTTCTCACTGTTTATAGTAAATTATTTTAACAGTACTATGCTAAATCATTTTGTAAATGAAAAAAAAATCCAATTCTTCAAACTAATTTATTTTAGAATACAATTTCACGTGCTAAATGTCGAACATAAGGGAATGTCTCCTTCACAGGTTGACCACCCAAGGAGGGGAAAAAAGATGTGTAATTGCTATGCACTTCTATTATATACCTCCCAAAGTACAGAGATGGTGAACACACTGGGAACACAAGCCAGATCAGTTTCATGATCGACGATTCTATCGTATTACAAGCCATTACCATAAAGTACAATGAAACAAGAACCTTAGCCGAAGGCCCCCAGCCGATGAACACTTAACACAGAAAATACCAGCTGTAACTAAGGTACGACATGCTGAAACTGTGAGATCAAGAGCAACAACTTTGAGAGCCAATAAATCAGCATTGTGACTAGTGACTATTAATTCAAAACAACAAATGCTTATCACAAATACGATTAGACACACTCTGGTCAGATCTGTTGTTATCTCAACCCTTCATACCCCACGTTGGCACCACAAAGAACTGTCATGGTTCAAGCCCAGCCAGCAACATAGAACCACTCAGCTGCTTGCTCACTTCCCCTCCTTCATCCCTTCCTGCTCCCAGAGGGATGGGGAGGAGAATCGAATGAATGTAACTCCCAGGGCTGAGATAAGAACAGTCCAGTAACTAAGGTATAACACAAAGCCACTACTGCTACCACCAATAATAATAATGACAAGGGAAATAACAAGGGGAGAGAAAACAACCACTCACCACCCACTGACCAATACCCAGCCCGACCTGAGCAGTGATCTAACCCTTCTGGGTAGCTGCCCCCAGTTTATATACTGGGCATGAAGTGCTGTGGTATGGAATACCTCTTTGGTTAGTTTGGGTTAGGTGTCCTTCCTCTGCTTCCTTCCGGCTTCACCTCCTTCCTGGCAGAGCATGAGACTCAGAAAGTCCTTGGTCAGTGTAAACATTACGGAGCAACAACTCAAAACATTGGTGTTATCAATGTTGTTCTCAGGCTGAAAGTCAAAACCACAGCACTGCACCAGCTACTAAGACAGAGAAAAATGACTGCTGCTGCTGAACCCAGGACTCTGAAAGATGTCAAACCAAGTAAATATGTGACCTGCTTCTGTTGTGTTTGCATATCAAATTTAACTAACTCTAAAAATATTAATATCAAAACACCAGTGGAATGTAAACTTTGAATAATTTAGCTTGAAATTATCTGAACAGATGTTTGTTCTCATTCAGTACTGAACACCCCTGCTTAAGCATTCTTCTTCAGACTTGGGAGTCTGGGAGTGAAGATGTGTTAGAATATGTCTGTGTCTTCTAAAAATATTACTAGTTAGACTTGCCATCACTTTAGGAAAAAGCCGCTACATTATTGCACAAGATGCTGTTGTTCTGAAGTTTCAACTAAAGATTTGTGGGAAAGAAGTCAGTCAGTTCATAATTTTTGCTGCCTGTTTTTTGTGGGTTTTTAGTTTTGTGAATATTAAATGGAGAAGCTATTGCTGAATTAGGAGGGAGAGAGCTCTGTCAAATATGGTGAAATGAGAGGGAAGGAGATAGCTACAGGAGAGCATAAAAAGAATCAGAAAGTCAAGAGGAAGGAAAGCTGATAGTCACTGGCAGTTCATGAAGTGAAAAAAAAGTCTGAATTTAATACTTTGAGTGAGTGATAACAAAGAAATTACAATGATTCTTCCTAGGAATTACTGTTCTTTATCTGAAGTGGTTAAGAAAAGATTCTGTTTCAAGAAGGCAGTGGTGGTACAGCAAGATGCTGATTTTGCCCTTATTTGCAGTTTCCTTTGCATCTTGAAAGGTCCCCAAGATAGCAGTTTTAAAGTGGAGTTTCACAGAAGTCCCATCCAAATCTTGATGTTGTATTCTGTACAAAACTGTAAGATATCACTACATTCAGGTTTAGGCACAGGGTGTCATATTTACACAAAATAAATTAAACAGGAGGTCTTAGCTTTTTCATGCTTTCTGTAAGTCAGGTGGTGAGGAGCCAAGAGCGAATGACCAGAAGTGAGGTTGAGGGAGCTGTCTTTTCTTAGTTTGGTGAAGAAGAAGCTGAGGGGCAATCTACAGCTGCTTGATGGGCATCTTCAAAGCTGGTGGAGCCATTCTGTTCCCCTTAGTGGTAGGCTATGAGATGTAATGATAAGTTTGCTACTTGGGAAATACAGCATAGGTCAGTAAGAAATACTTCTTCTTTAAAAGGGCAATGCAGCATTGAAATAGATTACCTGGAATGATATGGTAGTCTCTACCTCAGAATTTTTGGCTAGACACATCTATTGCCTAGTGATTGCATTATTTCTGCCCTAAGCAAGAGATAGGAATAGGTGACCTGCAAGGATCCCTTCCAACCAGCATATCTGTAATTCAGTGCTAGTCTCCTCTTGCTTCCACAAGAATCTCTTCTAGTTTTTTCCATTAATGCAGTTAGAGTAAGTTGTCAGTGGCAAACATTTGAGCACAGAATTTTTCTGTCATCAAAATGTTGCATACTGAGCATTTTGGCAAATATAGCCATGAGGCTTAAAATAGCAAAGTAACATTTTTAGCTTCACCACAGAAGGTCTTAAAAAAAACGGTGAGTTGTTTTTCATCTGTAGCATGTACAAGAAACAAGCAAAGGAATACAGTGACTGAAAGGCTGTACTAAATAGCTACATCTCATCTAGCTTTTCATAATCACTCATAGCACAGTAATGAGCTAATTTATTGGATTTCAGTCAATAAATTGAAATATATGTAGCGCTGTCAACATAAATTCCTTCAGAAAGAATAATGCGAGTAGCCTGGACATAGCAGAAGTCAGTCTGTGTTTCTGACCAGAAAAGCCAAAAACTTTAAAAAAAAATAAAATGTTGGTAGTTAAATTGTTAGTAATTTATGGTATAATTCTGCATGTGTGATTCCCTCAAAACTCTATACCATCTAAAATTAGTCAGATCTTGTATCTTTAATGAAAGGCATGGTAGCCTTTTATAACCTATGACATCTTTATTGTGGAGTAGGAGTGTTCACTTACAACTATTTCATCTCAGACTTGTTTTTGGTATGTTGCTGTCACTATCCTAGATAAAATTTCTTTATAAAGAGGAACAGAAACTGTGAGTGAAAATCAGAGTCTTGGGCTATTATCTGAAAGTAATTGCAGTAATGACTCATGAGACATTTCTTGTTAGCAAAATTAAGGTAAAATCCTGTGCCTGTGGCAGTCTTCTTAGTGGGACTCAGTTTCACCTTGATGTCACAAAACTAGGGAAGATAGTCTTATCTTTCATCTTATAGTTCAGTCTTTTGTTAGCACTTTTCATTTAAATATTAAAACCGAAATCGTTGTTTTATTTGAAAAATTGCAAACAGCTACTGCTGTGAAAAATTTTTAGTATTTTCCACCATAGCTGTGTTTGCAAACAGAACTATTGAAGTTTTCAGGAGTTATACAAAATGTGATGTTTCCTATGAATGAAATGGTTATGAAATGTTTAAGTTGGTCCCAAATAATCTTAATGAGAGCATTGTAAAGAGCAATTGAATTATTGAAGTGTAATACTCAAATACTGTCAGATGTCTTATGCTGTCCCATTGACTGTGGTATGCAACTCTCTCCTAAAAATGTCTTTTTTTTCCTTTTTTTCTTTCCAGAGGTGTGAACATTTAAGTATCAGTTTAACTTTTGAGAGGGTTTTCTGTGTGGGGCACCATTCTGGTATCTGGATAGTTAAGTACACAAACTGGCATAAGGTCCCTGGGTTTTGCTTTTCTTACTTACGCTAGAATCCTTCACATTACAAAACAATATTGATAGAAAGAGGGATAATAATTTTAAACTAAAGGAGAGGAGAGTCAGGCTGGATGTGTGAGAAAAAAAAATTACAGTGAGGGAGGTAAAACACTGGCACAGGTTGCCTAGAGGTGGTGGATGCGCCATCCCTGGAGACATCCAAGGCCAGGCTGGATGTGGTTCTGGGCAGTCTGATCTAATGGAAGATGTACCTGCACGTTGGAAGGGGTTTGAACTAGATGGTTTTTGAAGGTTCCTTCCAACCCAAACTATTCTTTGATTCTTTGATTCTAATATCTTTAGGCTCTGCAAATTTTTTACCCCTTTGTAGTTTTTGGTTGTAACTACCTATCATGCAGAATAATATTTGGTTGATGTTTAGAAGTCAAAACTCATTCATGAGTAATAATAATTAAATTGTAACCATAGATTGTGTGTGTTTTCAGTAGGAAAGAGGAAAGAAAAAATGTCCTTGTTTTTGAAAAAAAAAAAAAATCTGCTGTGAGGGGAAGAGCTCAGGATGTGTATTCAACATTTTTCTCAATTTTCTTACTGGTTTGAAGGGCCTTTACTGATTCCTCCCATTTTCTTGAATTTAGATTAAAGTTGTTCTTGTTTCTGTATGTCACGATACTCTTCACTTTAGTCTAGAAGTGCCTAATACTTTTTGAATTTTAATATGATTCAGACTGAACATATTTCAGTGTTACTGTTTGAGTAGAGATTGGATTTCAGTGACCAGAATAGATTACATTATATAAACAAATAGATTTATTTGTTTAGTTTTCACTTTGATACAAATTCAGAACGTCTTTATTCTTTACCTTAGTGTTGTGAATTGCCATGTTAGGCTGTCATCTCCTCTTGGGAAAGGAGTAATTCAAGCCTCTGCATGCATACATTGCTTGCTGTACTTTCTAATTTCTCTGCTTTTATGCATAAAGTACTCAAAGCAAAAGATACCAAATTTTGTGAGAAATTATAGAACATGTTAGAGCCTGCCTCCTAAGTAGAGGATCTCTAGGGGGCTGCAAACAGCCATGAAAAGACAGTACTTGCTGTGCGTGTACGTTTTAATTAGGCTTCTCCAGAAGCGCAGGAATGCTCTTTTCCTCCATTCTTCTCCAGCTTTCTTTGACTACTGAGTTTAATTCTAGACTTACTTTTCAAGTCCAAGAAATGATTTTATACCAGTTTGTTTTAGTCAGCAAGTCTTAACTTTTACAGTTTTCATTTTCATTCCCACAAGGATACACGATTTCATACACTGTGTACTCTGTATAGTGCTGCTTATTCTGTGAATCTTTTGAGAGCCTGCTCAGTCATTATATCCCTGTATATTAAATAACAGAGTTACAGAGATCATACTGAAGAAATGAAGGTTGGTTTGTTAGCCATGCCAGCATAGCAGTGGTAACAGGCTTGTATTGGGCATTGAGGATCGTGTTACCGATTTTTACCCTGTTCAGGACTACAAGCCCTCAGTCCTGTTCAGAGTAATCCCTCAAAATGGTGGCAGTGCTTTTTATCTTCAGTATAGACAAGACTGAGTTGCTTCCTCCTCATTGTTCTTTCCTATTTCTAGTACATCTATAAGATCACTTCTAATGATTTCTAATTCTGCTGAAATGGGGGGTGAGGGGAGAGAGGGTGCTAATAACTGTACCATAATTATCCATGACCATAAGAATGCAAGGGTAAGGCTAGAAGAGGAAAACGAAAGAGTGATGTATGAGGTTAGTTTAAATTATGTCAGGCGTAACGTGAGTGTATCTCATTTATTAAACAAATCTATACACTCTGGAATATTTTGTTTGCATTTTTTCAAAGAGAACAGACAGTAATGAAAGTAATGAAATTTTAAGCCAAAGGAGTACCATCTACAATTAAGACATTATGACGTAATTAAATTGTAGTTCACATTGCCAGGTGATGTGGAGGCCAAAACCATAGATGAGCTCAAAAAGGGATTAGTCTAATTTCTAGCTCAGGAATTTATGTGCTAGAGATTGGGAGAAACTTGAAAGACATACCAGGGAGGAATTCCTGTGCGCGTATTTCTATATGCATCAGCTAATATCCACTGTGCCACATCTACACTTGGGATGGTGACTCAACCGCTTCCCTGGGCAGCCTATTGCAATGCTTGACAGCCCTTTCAGAAGAAATGTTTCCAAATATCCAGTCTAAACCTTCCTTGACACAACTTGAGGCCATTTGCTCTTGTTCTACTGCTTATTGCTTGGGAGATCAGCACCCATCTCGGTGCAAGATAGTTTTAGGTAAGGTCTCACCGGAGCCTTCTCTTCTCCAGACTAGACAGCCCCAGTTCTCTCAGCTGTTCCTCTTTTAAGACTTGTGGTCAAGATCAGCTTCACTGCCCTTCTCTGGAACCACTCCAGCAACTCAATGTCTTGGTAGTGAGGGGACCAAAACTGAATGCAATATTAGAGGTGCAGCCTCACCAATGCTGCAATGATCACTTCTGTGGCACTGCTGGCCCCACCATTTCTGATACAGACCAGGATGTTGTTGACCATCTTGGCTGCCTGGACACACTGTGGGCTAATATTCAGTGGCTGTTAGCCAACAGACCCAGGTCCTTTTCCACTGGGGAACTTCGCAGCATCTTCCCCAAGCCTGTGGTGTTGCATAGGGCTGTTGTGATAGAAGCACAGGACCCAGCATAACAATAATAATAATAGCAGCATACGAAGGAAACCATCTGTATGCAGAGGAGGCTATCTTATCTATTATGGAGAAAAATACTCTGGTTTAGCATTACCCATTGATAAGGATCAAAGGGTTTTAATGGTCAATAGTATATTCTTTAGTTCACCAAACAAAATTGCTTTGATTTCCCTCTATATTATGAAAAGTTTCTGCAAGCCATGTAGGTGGATTTGGCCAGCATTAAAAGCTGTTGAGCTAGTAGCTGGGGCAGTAAGTCTGAGTATTTGTTTGCATATAGTGTTCTGTACTTACAGAAAATAGCTTTTGAAACTTCATTTTTACCGGCTGAGACAAAAGCCAAAATCCATATAAGCTCAGGTAGTGCCTATTTTTTTTTCCATTTCTTTCCTTTTCAGCCTGTATTTTTCAATGGATCTTAAATTTTTTGTATTTCGTCGTCCCTCCGGGATTCATTAACTCTAGTTCTAGAGTATAAAGGGAGCAATTTGATGTAGCAGTGTTTGTGTTATTTTCATTTTGAACTGAGATGTCCAATCAAGACCTGCAGACTCTGTATGCGTTAGTTTACCCTGCATGCTGCCTAGGAACTATAGTCTAATGATGTTTTTGATAGCGTAAATATTTGCAAACAAGATTTTTATTGAGTATATTCTTAGTGCAGTACGAGCAAAACAAATTAATCACTCTGGCACCTCTTTTCTTGTGGAATTAACTTATTCTGAATTTTATTTAATTCTCTTTCACTCTTTATATTTGTGTCTCTGCTGTTCAGACTGTTCAGAGCTACATATACATTTATAGATGAAGTGCATTATTTTTGCATGGTATTTTAGCTCTAAAGCACTTTAATCTAAAAAAAGCTTCATCTAACCATATTGTGGTGGCATAGTCCCTGCAAATGTAAGCAGAGATACTTATGAATCTTTTACACAGCAAAAATTATAAGAGAGTTCTCATCAGAAATGTGTTATAGATTTTTTTTTCTTTTTTTTTTTTATCAAAATGTTACAAAAAAGTACCCATTTTGTTAGATGAAACCGTTTCAAAATTCTTTCATTACTTGAAGACATAACATTGTCTTTACAGATCTTTTGAAGTTAGGATCTTTTTAGATGGTTGAAAAAAATTCTTCCAATATTTGAAAAGATCAACTAAAAGAGGTGGTTGGTCACAGAACTTCAGGGCAACCCCCAAGAGGGTTTTGATCCACAATCCCTTAAGGTGCTGTACATTTGTGTTTTCATTCATACCACTGCCTTCAAATACTTGCTAAGTTTGAAAAATATATATCTTTGTTTTATTTCACACTAAAGGTCTCATTCAGAGAAGCACTGTAAAACAGTATATCCTCTTTATGTTGCTCTTCTTCAGAGTGAAGGAATAGTATGGCCTAATGAGGTACTACATTGGTTATCAACAGGATTTTATGCTCAACTTCAATAGCTATACATCAGAAGAAAACTTAAAAGACTTGTAAAAAAAAATTAAGTGAAGAGTTAGTGTCCCATGATACCATTTTCTAGGAAGAGAAAGTTCAATAATGCCAAATAAAAAATATAGATTAACAAAAGCAAATTCTTAATGAGGTGCTGTGTTTGCTCTGATTTGTTTATGATTACTGAATAAATAATTTCATTAATTAAATATTTAGATATTTCTGTAATCTTCAGAGTTAACAAGTATTTTTAAGAAACTTCAAAATACTTTATTTGAAGTGGTGTAAGCGACAATTTTCAGAAGAGCTAAGGAAAATAGTGACATTTATGCAAAGCAATAAACACGTTTAATATTTCACAGCACTTGAAATGTGAACATGCTATATTGATAGTACCAGAATTGATTGCATGAGATGTATACTGTTTATTGTCACTCTGCATATTCCCCATAGTTATTTGTTATTTGTGTGGACTGCTCATCTCATTATTTGTGCTTATTTGATATAGAATCTTCTAAATTAAATGCAGTGAGTCTCGAACATTAGAATGCAGTTCTTTGCTGCTTTTCATTAGCCTTTAATTCTGTCTATCCTTAGGTGACTGTCAAGACTGCGCTTAGTTCAGTAGTTCAAATTTAACTGTGATCTTTCCTTTTAAAACGCATATATATAGTTATCTATAGGAAGAAGTAACAAGGATGAATAAATTATGTGTCCTCTTAATGATAAACAAAATTAAATGTAATCACTAAGGCTTCTAGACCTAATATTATATGAAGTCTTACATTGTTAACATGCTTGTCACACGCTTGTGAGGTGGGCCAGTGCCAACCTCATGAAGTTCAACTAAGCCAACTGCAAGGTCCTACACCTGAATCAGGGCAACCCCAGGCACAGCTACAGGTAGGGCAGAGAATTGATCCAGAGCAGCCCTGAGGAGAAGGACTTGGGGGTGTTGGTCGATAAAAAACTTAACATGAGCTGGCAGTGTGTGCTTGCAGCTTGGAAAGCCAACCATATCCTGGGCTGCACCAAAAGGAGCGTGACCTCCTCCAGGTTGAAGGAGGTGATCCTGCCCCTCTACACTGCCCTTGTGAGACCTCACTTTGCAGTATTGTGTACAGTTCTGGTGTCCTCAACATAAAAGGACATGGAACTGTTGGAACAAGTCCAAAGGGGGCCACAAGAATGATTAGGGGACTGGAGCACCTCCTATATGAAGACAAGGCTGAGAAAGTTGGGGCTGTTCAGCCTGGAGAAGAGAAGGCTGCACGGAGACCTCATAGCAGCCTTCCAATACTTGAAGGGGGCCTACAAGGGTGCTGGTGAGCAGCTCTTCGTTAAGGACTGTAGTGATAGGACACAAGGGGTAATGAGTTCAAACTTAAACAGGGGAAGTTTAGATTGGATATAAGGAAGTTCTTTACTGTGAGGGTGGTGAGGTCCAAGGAAGTTGTGGATGCTCCATCCCTGGCAGTGTTCAAGGCCAGGCTGGATGGAGTCTTGAGTGACATGGTGTAGTGTGAGGTGTCCCTGCCCATGTCATGGGGGGTTGGAACTATATGATCTGAATGTCGTTTCCAACACTAACTATTCTATGATTCTATATACTGAGGCAGTTTGATTTACAATTAAATGCCTGAGACAATATAATGAAATTTGATATGTTAATGTATAATTTTCACCATCTCCCTATCCTCTCCTGCCTGGAACTGTTAGTACAATGATTAAAAATATTGCAGCGGTGCTCCTTTTGAATTTTCTCATCTCTTTCTCTATGCATAACTTGCAGATGAAAGAAACAGAACCACAGTGAGGTTATCTAGACATTGTGTGGACTATCAGATAAAGCTTATATACTTAAGAATCCAGAAATGCAAATTGGAAACTTTGCACTGGGTTACGTTTGATTTCTGAAGTGATGAAAAAATTGAATTCTGAGTATGCAGTTTACGCCAAACCTGATGTTTAGCTCTTTTCAGATGCTGCATCTGAAACTATAGCTACAATAAAGCTACAGAGTGGTTCAGTAAAAAATGTTCTTTACATTCTGTCAGGATACCAGTAGGACTGTGTCTCCCCTGATATATCTTTGCAGTTTAGCTATAGGAAAAACTGAGGTACAGCACAAACACATGAAAAACTTACAGTACTGAGATCAGATCAAAGCTCTGTCTTGCAAAATATTGTGTTTGATCAATTATGAATACCTAGGGAATAGTATGAAAAGAGGGAAGTACATATTGATAGCTCCCAGCCTACTTCCACATAGGTATCTGAATCCATTTCCAAATCCACTGCAATCCATTTTTCCTTGAGCAGGTCTTATTCAGTTACAGCTTAATTATTTGTGTGAGAAGATACACCTTCTGTTTGTTTTGATCCTGTCCTCCCTAGCTTCATTTCATATCCCAAAAATCTTTGTATTAGAAGAGATAATGAATTAATTATTGCTAGATTACTTTCTGTGTACCACCTGTGAATTTCTAGATACTTGTCAAGCAGACTTCAGACTTTGATTTGCCAGGCTGAGGAGTTCAGCCAACCTAGTCCAACTGATTTTCAGTTAACAGGGAATATATGGTGTCTGCATTGTGCGTAGCATATCATATTGGCTGAGGCCATAAAGACTAACTTCAAAATGTTTGACAAATCATAGAATCATAGAATAGTATGAGTTGGAAGGGACTTTTAGAAGCCATCTAGTCCAACCCCCATGCAATGAGCAATGGCACCTCCAAATATATTAGGCTGCTCAGAGCCCTGTCCAACCTGACCTTGAATGTTTCCAGGGATGGGGCATATAACACATCCTGAGCAGCCTGTTCCACTGTTTTCACCACCCTTATTGTAAAAAATTTCTTCTTTATGTCTAGTCTACATCTCCCTCTTTCAGTTTAAAACCATTGCCCTTTGTCCTGTTGCAACAGGCCTTGCTAAAATGTCTGTTTCCGTCTTTCTCATAAGCCCCCTTTAAGTATTGAAAGGCCAAAATAAGGTCTGCCTGGACCCTTCTCAACCCCAACTCTCTCAGCCTGTCTTCACAGGGGAGGTGTTCCAGCCCTCTGATAATTTTTGTGACCTTCTCTGGAGCATCTCCAACAGGTCTTTCCTGTGCTGAGAACTCCAGAGCTGTATGCAGTAGTCTAGCTCTGGAGTCTCACCAGTGCAGTGGGGTCCCACCAGAGCAGAGTACAGGGGCAGAACTGCCTCCCTCAACTTGCTGGCAACATTCTTTTGATGCAGTCCATGATGTGTTTGGCTTTCTGGGCTGGAGGCACATGCTGTTGGCTCATGTCCAGGTTTACATCCACCAGTGCCCCACGTCCTCCTCCACAGGAGTGCTCACAGTCCCCTTATCCCCCAGCCTGTATTGATACCAGGATTGACAAGGTACAGGACCTCACACTTGGCCTTGTTGAACCTCATAAGGCTCACATGAGCCCGCTTCTTGAGCTTGTCCAGCTTCCTTTGAATGGCATCCCATCCCTCAGGCATGTCAGTCACACCATTCATCTTGGTGTAATCTGCAAACTTGCTGAGGGTGCACTCAATCCCACAAGGTCATCAAAAATATTAAAAAGAACTGAACCCAGTACAGACTCCTGCAGGACACCATTTGTCACCGATCTCCACATGGACATTGAGTCATTGACCACTACCCTCTAGATGAGACCACACAATGAATTCATCATCCACCAGATAGTCTATCCATCAAATCCATATGTCTCCAATTTTGAGAGAAGGATATTGTGGGGGACTGTGTCAAAGGTCTTGCAGAATTCTGGATATATGACATCTGTAGCTCTTCTCTTATCCACTGATGTAGTCACTCCATCACAGAAGGCCGCTAGGGTGGTCAGATGGGACTTGCCCTTGATGAAGACATGCTGGCTGTCTCAAATAATCTCCCTGTCCTCCTTAGCATAGCTTCTAGGAAGATCTGTCCTGTGATCTTTCCAGGCACAGAGGTGAGGCTGACAGGTTTGTAGTTCCCAGGGTCCTCCTTCCCACTCTACTTAAAGACGGATGCAGTGTTTCCCTTTTACCAGTCATCAGGGACTTCACCTGACTGCCATGACTTCCTGA
Organism: Psittacus erithacus; assembly: GCA_009867235.2. Classification (NCBI taxonomy): domain Eukaryota; kingdom Metazoa; phylum Chordata; class Aves; order Psittaciformes; family Psittacidae; genus Psittacus; species Psittacus erithacus. The sequence continues at coordinate 36,274 of WYDI02022933.1, forward strand.
ATATCATAGACAGTGGCTTGGCAACTATATCAGCCAATTCCCTCAGGACTCTGGGATGAATCGTGTCATGTACCATAAACTTATGTATGCTCAGGTTCCTCAGGTGGTCACAAACCTAATCTTCTCCTACAATGGGGGGACTTGGCTCCCTTTGGTAGGGCTATCTATTACCTGAATTAAGAAGTTATCCTCAATGCATTCCAGGAATCTTATGGATTGCCTAAAGTTCATGGTGCTACATTTCCGGCAGATGTCAGGGTGGTCAAGGTCCCCCAGAAAGACAAGAGATTGCAAGTCATGTAGCTGTAGCTGGAGTAAGAAGGCTTTGTCAATATAGTCCCCTTGAGCAGGTGGCCTGTAGTAGACCCCAACCACAAGGTCCCTTTGTTGCTTCAGTCTCTAATTCTTACCCAGTCAGGCATTCTGATTTGGATCAGTTCCTCTGCAAAATAGTGCACCTTGATTGCATTTTCATCTAATAAGGATTAAAGAAAATTACTCAAAATAATAGTTTCCTGTGAAAGATTTTATTTTTAAAACCAAACTGTGGTGGTAAAAGAATGTAAGACATTTGGAAAAGTTTCCAACTGGTTGTCAAAATAAAGAGGAAACTAGAATAGAGAGAGGTATCTCCGTTCCTTAACTGTAGAGCATCACTACAGTCCAGATGCACAAGCACTGCAGTATTTATCATAAAGAACTATGACAAACTGCTAAATTTTGAGTAAGCAGTTATATTAAGAAGAATTGTTTTCATATATATATATTGCATATTTACATCCACAGAAAAAATGTAACTAAAAATATCAGTTGGGGGTTAAATCTATTTTTTGATTACCCTTAGAAATTCACATTTTACTTAATGTCATTTCTTACTTACTCATAAAGAAATAATTTTTGTGTTTTGTTTTATAATATGCTGTTTTTGAAACTTGGTGTCATCTCAGGAGAGCACACGTAATATCATGCTTCATCACTTTTGAAATTTGCCACATCCTTTGCTCTCATAAAGCTTTTCAGAACAACGTGATACATTTCCTCTGCATGATAATTGTTTTAAATATAAGGATGTATTTAATGAGTAATGTAATTCACTGTTAGAAATATACTTGCATTTCCAATTTAAAATATTACATGATTATATTTAGAAACATGTATCGTAATTTGCATTCAGAGTAAGTGACAATACTAAAATAATCAATTTAACAATTTTACACTTATATATTTAAATAAATACATATACATACACATTTAAATTTTAGGAAAGGGTTGCTAGAGCTGTTTGATGTCTGTATTTATCTTAGTGAATAAGCAAGTTAATGTAAAAGTACATGTTGGAATGTGTTTTGATTCTATTTTAGTGCAACTGTACATTTCAGGAGAAACTGCTCCTGAGGTGATGTGGGATAGGTTATGTTGCTAATCTCACAGCTGTCTCTCTAGCTATCAGTACTTGTAAATCACACAGTCTGTAGTAAGAAGAATAAGTTGAGAAGCTAGAAATCCAGAGAAAACTATGACAGAGGTAATAGACTATATGAAATTACTGCAATCTGAAGATTCTGTATGAAAGGAAACGTCTTACATTTTAAATTAATGCCCTTAGGAGTTACGTACCATATCTTAGATAGTATTTTTGAATTATTATCTGATTATTTTGATAATCTTATAGTAGAAAATTATGAGATGAAATTTCTTCGAAATCTTAGATATAACATTCTTAAATAGTAAATGCCTGTAAAGTCCCACTTACAGGAAAAGATCGTTTGGTGTATTTTTTTTATTGAAGTTCATCAACAAGAGGGAAAGAATCCAAATATCCTCTGGTAACACATGGCTACAAATGATTTTGTACTTGACTAGCAGAACTCACAACTGATCTCCACTGGATAAACTGTTCAATTCCTTGAACACCCTGTGAAGCCATAAAATGTGATTCTATACACATTTATTGTACATCAGAGGTGTATGATCCAATACCATATTTACAAAACAAACCCCCAGAAGTAGCTCGAAAGTTCTCATCTTCTTAAAAGACTAGAAATAAGTTTTGGCACTTTTTATACAAAAAGCAGTGATCAAGCTAGATGTGTAGCTGTCTGAATAATTTACAGTCATCTTTCTTAATTTAATCATTAATGTCCACAGCATGTTTGAGAGGATTAGAAATATCTTGCATGCACTAATTATTCAAAATACTTTAAAAAATATATTTGTGCCAATAGTTCTTGATTTGTATCTCATTTACATTTGTCTCTGAAATACTGAGCTTTCATTTTAGACTGGATTGCAGTTGGGTATTCATTTAACATATGTAGACAGTTTCTCATCTTTCATTGAATTTAAAAACAACAAAAAATATTATCAACCTTCTATGCATATATAACATTGTATTAAACTGAGAAATCAGTTTTCTTGGCTATTATGCACAATCAAAAAAAAATTATGTTGTTCAAGCACCTGTATAAAATGAAGAATATTAATATAAATTTTGAAGTATTTGCCCAATTATAGAAGTGTTATGTATGAATGAACAACAGAAAAAAAATCAGCTGCATGTTTGGCATGGAATCCAGCTTAATCATGTTTGTGGAATAGATGATTGGGACCTTTTTTTATTTTCAAAGTTCTGTTTTATAATTTGTTCATCACACTGTGCCTTGCTAATGTATAAGCTAATGTATGAAATAGTACACTGTGCCAATTCCTTGTGTAATCAAGCCTTATGACATATATTCAAGCTGTCAGGAAAAGCAAAAATTAAAACTACAACCAGAAAAAAAGCAGATTGAGACATTACAATGTTTTGGGCCTCAACTGCCTTAGCAGAGATACAGTATACAATTCTGTAAAACCGTCTTTAAAAATCTTAGTTCTAATTAATGTTGGATTCACTTCTGCATTTGCTGAACTGAAGTATTTTGATGCGTCTTATCATTTAAGTGCACACACATCATAGAGGAAAAGGATTTTTTTTCTTTTAAGTGATTTTTTTATTTTAAAACTTGCAGCAAAAGGAAACACTGCTAACAGATCTAAGTCTCAGTTTGTACATGTGATTTTTCTACCTTCAGAATCAGAGCTGTAGTTGTTAGACATACTTTTTAGTTTACTAACGTGCATGGTTATCTAGCAGTATCTTTTTGGTGTCTTGTCTTCCAATTTTCTTTCTTTTTAAAAGACAAACATTTGTTACAGGTTTAGAAAGGATTCTCTTGCTGCATCACTGTGTAGAAAGACATTTCAACATCAACTATAAAAGAGAGACAGGGATATCAGTTATTTAGTAGCTAAAATTCCAGACAAAGAAATAAAACATTAGAATGATACAGCTTTAGCACATCTTGGTCTATGTGGTTATTATTTATTACGTGTATTGTGTAATACTTGAACTGTGTTCTCTGTTTCTTGTATCAAGCTCATTCAGAACTACCACTGATCTCAAAGTTCTGTGAGGATGAACAAAGTTCTTCAAAAATACATTATGTCTAGCATTTAGAAACCTAGCTAGCTGACTAAATCTAAGAGTATTCTTACTGAAAAACAAGCCTTATACCCTGGTAAAAATCTTTGACACTGCCAATGTTGTTTAATAGCTTGAATTACATTTGCTTTCAGTGTGACTAAGCTCTTTTGAGAATTTGGGATTTGGTGTGGAGACCAAGACATAGGATACATGGAACACTGCATAAAGCCTAGGTGCTACAAGGAGCTGCTTCTGAGGCTGGAAGCAGTATAGATGCAGCAATAGACTGCAGCCTTACTGCAGCACTCTCCAACACTAATTAGCCTCTGCACAGTGCTAGGTTAAAACGATGAGAAATGAAAGCAGGTAACCATAGAGAGCATGCATTCTGCCATGTAGATATAACAGCTCTCAGAGAGCTGTCTTTGGTATGCTTGAACACAGGAGTCGATTATATCATGTGGATATACCCTGGGTAATTCAGTGAATACTGATCAAACTTAGTGTTATGTGTTCTTTAGAGTTTTTTATGGTGTTTTATTTTTATACCTTAGTCTTTAGGAGTCCTTACTTTTGGTTCACCCAGTTAATGGCCACATGAAAATGCCCTCCTAACTTAGTAGAAAGGAAAGCAGAAAAAAGCTGAGGACATTTTTGTGGTATTTTTTGTACAGATAGCATGAGTGCCTCTCTTTTTTCTTCTAGAAGGTAATGATCACAGAGTAAGTCTTCAACATAACCCAATTATTAATGAAGTCATAAAATTCTTGAATGAAAAGAACAATGTAAGAGTTAATTAGGGATAGTACTATTTCTCTGGTTAATAAAATGTCCTTCTACTTTGTAAATATTTCAGAGTTGTTCTGCTTGGTGTTCAGGGGCTGAAATTTACCATGTTTAAATTTCGAGCATATAATACATGGGTGAATACTTCTTATTTATACCATGGCAGCATTGCTCCAACATTTAGAGTAAATACTGCTAGTACCATCACTCATGTATTATAACTGAAACATTTAATTGTAAGTGAAGCAATATCAAAAGGCTAATGACATCATGTAGCAGCTGTGTTGCTTTCTGATTGAAATACTTCTAAAACAATGGCGTTAGATATTTCTGGTCAGAAATAATCTATATCTGGTGTTCCAGGCTTCTGAGCTATACATGCGCAATTATTTTTTCAACTAAGACAAAACACAAATAATACTATAAATAAAATATAAATACAATCTACAGCAGCACGAAGATGAATACAGAATGTATTTGCATTTGTCCATTCATATAGAGTTTGTCTTCTTTTCCAGAAAGTGATGGGGAGTATGAAGAAAGAGTGATTCTACGTGTACAATTTCAAATAATCATTTGGAGTTCTACATAAAATGACTCTTATCTAGAAATGGTCAATAGAATATTTCAGGTGTATTTTTTCTTATTATTTCTTTTATAGTCTACATGTAATTACTCCCACAGAGATGGCACTGACTAAACACTTTTCCTCTTTAAAACCAGTGCATATTTTCCCAGCTGGAAATTAATGCATATTAGGACACTTTGCTGATATTTTGCCATTGGAAAAATCTGTGTTTATCTAAATTAGTATCACCAGCATATTGATTCCTTTGCTTGGAGCATTTCTAGTCCCGTGCAGTTGTGGAGCATGAGAAATGACAACACTAAACCCCCAGTGAGAGCTCTCACTACTTTCAGGTTTGTTTTCAAGAGGAGCCGTAAACCATTTTAAACTAACTCTTGATGTATCTATTATGCCTTGCATAATTTTATAAACATTTCAGATTATTAGACCCAACAATTAAAATTACCACGGTCATTTAACTCTGAAAATTATTTGAAGAATTCATTCTTTTGTGGTGTCGTGGTTTAAGCTTAGTCGTAAATTAGAAAAGCATGTAGCCTGCTTGTTCCCCCCCCCCCAACCAGTCCTT
>WYDI02022936.1:0-34268 GCA_009867235.2 Psittacus erithacus
AGTCTCCCTCTCTGGAGACATTCAAAACACACCTGGATGCGTTCCTGTGTAACCCGCTATAGGTGGCCCTGCCTTGGCAGGGGGTTGGAACTAGGTGGTCTTTGATGTCCCTTCCAACCCAAACCATTCTATGACTCCCTCAGGCAAACCAGCCCTGACACTGCCTGAGCACACAGGGCCAAGGTAGTGCTTAAAACAGGCCTGGGGGCTCCAGTAGCTCCAAACAGCATCGCAGATGTGCACAAGAAACAAAGCTAAGCAGCAAAAAGCCACCTCCAGCAGAGACGCTACAAGTCCTGCACAAGTGCTTACCTGAGGTTTCAGAGGTGTGCACTAATTCAGAAGTCACTTGTGCTGGCACAAGGCCGAGGCACGCCTGCTATTGCAACGGGGCTCCCATCTTTGTGTCTCTCCTCATGTAACAGCTCCTCTGCATTCAACAGCAGGCACAGCAGCTGCCTTTTGCCATTTGTCCTACTTGTTGCCATGCCTTGATAAACAGTCCTGGGATGAACCTGCTTCTGACTGGAAGAAATGAAACATTAATATTCCCAGAAGGATGCAAGAGTTACAGCAGAGGGCAAGGATGCTGAGGAAGAGGTGAATGGGTAGCTGAGCCAGTCCCAGTGAAACTGCCTCTCGGGTACTCCCACCCTTCCGGCTGAGTAGCACAGTCAGCTGTTACCCAATTGCTTCGTCATCTTTGGCACTCACTGCAGGCAAGTGCCAGCTTTTTTCAACCCAATGATGATTTTCTCTGCCACATGCTCCAGAGCAGAGGAGTGAGTTTCTAGAAACTGGTCCCAGCCTGATAAATGGGAAGAAGAATGAGGATGTCAGTCTTCAGGATCCCTGTGCTAGTGTCAGGATCCAGGAGCCCAGAGAAATCAACTCATCCTGAATCCCCAATACTTCACTTACCACGTTACAAGGACAGAAGATTTAAATAGCACATCTAGGTAATCTCATCCTTATCTGATGTCATTCCACTGGCACACTCTGGATTATATCGTTACTTATGCTGCCCACAAGGACAAGAGATGGCGGAGGAGGGATTTCTTTGCCCTTCACAACTGAGCAGGAACACCAGTGGACAAAGACCTCACCATTTCACCTACTGGTCCATTGACTGCCATCTGCTGCTTTAACAACTATTCCGAAACAAGATGATAGGTTATCCTCAAATAGTTCACCTGGGCTTCTGAGATCTCAGAAGTCTTCCTTCTCCTATCAGTAACCTTAAACCTAACAAGAGGGCCACAGAGCTTGCTACCTGCTCCTGTGCTCCAGGAGTATGTTCTGATTTGCCCACTACATTTGTTTCCACAGACCCCTGCACACTGTTACAGACGTGGTCAAAGGAGACATTCCAGGAGAACCTTCCGGGATCAAGATGTACACAGACATCATCAAAAGCACAGGAGAAACAAAGGGAACATCCACAGCAATCACCTGAATTCTTTGTTACCATGCATATTCACCTAAATGACTCTCATTCAGGAAAGGCTTTAATAGAACCAAGATGTCTTCATGGGCCTGTACAAAACACCCCCCCCCCCAATCCAGCCACACAAAACGGTTTAAAAGCTTGTATTTACAGCCTTTGGACAACGGTAGGCTGTTTACTAAAGGATTAGATAAGGCTTGACAAAGATGGAGTAAGGTGGGCATGCTGTGCCTTAGAAAACTCCTGCAATACAAGAACCCAAAACATCCCTGTAGGCACTTTCAGTTAGAAAAGAACGTTAAAAAGAAGGGGGGAGCAACTGCAAACAGGTTTGGCAAAGCACACTGGCCACAGATGGATAGGGGACAAGATTACATGAGAATGACCAAACAGCGGTGTGCCTGAGATACCCCTGAACAGATAGAGCTTTTACTGGTGAGATCTGTGGGACTATCTCAAAACAGATACTCTCTCCTTTTGTCTCAGGACAGCACTTGGAGCAGCAGCCCAATTCTTCCCCTTTTGAGCGCACGGAGACACTGCCACCAGGCAGACTTCCATACCATTGCATTACAGACATCTGAGAAAACCAGGACACAGTAGCATTGGTTGATGGACATCTATTGCAAGGACCTTCCTCAATGGAAGAGCATTGTAGGGCACACCTTTGCTTTCATAACCAATTTGGTCAGACAATTTGTCAGTCATATCCTGGGCAAGAGGCAAACGCCCAGAGATCAGCTTTTAAACACTTCCTTTGCACCTTGAAGTTAAGCAATTTTTACACTTTCACCTGCCTGCACTGAGCTCTGGTCACAGTCACAGCAGTGGTGATGGGGGCTGCTACTATCAGCATTTTCAAACAGGTAGTCAAGGGAAGCTCTGCTCCTTAGAGTACTTCCAAGTAGGCTGGAAAGTTCTTCATGAGTAGAGAGGAAGCAGCAGAAAAGGTGTAAAAAATCAGTCACAGAACGGTTTGGGTTGGAAGGGACCTTAAAAAGATCATCCAGTTCCAACCCCCCTTGCCACAGACAGCGACACCTTCCACTAGACCAGGTTGCTCAAAACCCCATCCAATCTGGCCTCAGACACTGCCAGGGATGGGGCAGCCACAGCTTCTCTGGACAACCTGTGCCACTGCCTCACCACCCTCACAGGGAAGAACTTCTAGGTAATGTTTAATCTAAATTTACCCTCTTTCAGTTTAAAACCCTTCCCCCCTTGTCCTGTCACTACATGTCCTTGCTTCTTTTGAGAAACAGCATCATAGCACCACCAAACTACTTGGAATTGAGGGACCAGACCATGCAGGCATGGGGCCTTCTCCAGCAACCCAGTATTGTGCTCAACTCTGAATTTACAGCAACCTATAAAACACAAACACAATTACAAAGTTCCCCACTGTGCCCATTTAAACACAGCTAAGCGTAGGTGTGGATTTACATTTAAAGAAACAACCCACAGGAGAGAAGGCACAGCAGGGCCAGCAGCCACATGGCATGTTTAATTCCAAGGGAAGAACACCTGACTGCTACATGCAGACTGACAAATAAATAAACCCAAGTATATGCTCTCTTCTCTATTTAAGACTGTTAATTACACCATTATGGGCACCTCTGTTAGGGGACTCTCACAAAGCTTCTCGGGAAGAGAGCCAAACTGCCTTGTGCAGGAACACTTTTAGGTTGGGATGAGGGATTGGTTTCAGCATGAGTCAGAGCTCAGGTCTTGACAACAGCTGAGCAAGAAGCAGCTGTCAGAGCTAGGCCTATAATGAGGAGGAGAGAAGCACGCTCAGAAGAAACACATTGAGAAGAGTGGAATAAAGCACACAGGAGAATTAGCCCAGATCAAGTCAGAGTAAGTTTATTCATGTGAGATCAGTTCGGACATGGTCAGATTGAAAACCCTTCTAATCTGAGCACCTTGAGGAAATACAGAGAACTAAAAACCCACGGCAACAGCAGCAACAACAACAACAAAACCCTGCAGTCACAGGCATGCCTCGGTAATTGAGGGTGGCCTCAAAGCACCACCATGAGCTGCTGGGCAGCCTGCGCTTGCAGCGCTCACAACACATCTGACGCTTCTCAAGAGGGGACAGAACTGTTTACAGGAAACCATTTGTTACAGGGGCCTGCCTCTCCTCCCCCACGACCCCAGCAACATCCCTTTCCCACCCCACCTTTCATCAGAAGCTTATCTCGTGCCCAGACGGCGGGCAAAGAGCTCACCCAGGTTGGAATTTGAAACCACGGATTCTCAGACGCTGCGGCTGGGGCAAACGGTGCCGCCATCAATTTGAGAACTAAGTTTCAGGGAGTTCTGATTCTATTTGTACAGGGGCTAATGAGTAGCTTGGGATGTGAACACTAACCCCAGGGCATAATTCTGAGAACAGGATGATAGATTCTCAGTCTCCTGCTCTAATTATACAGGCAAAAATTGGAATGGGAATGAGAAGAGACAAGAACAGGATTCAGGTCCCTTGTCAGCTTAATGGCATCATTTTCCCAAGCACTCATTTTTTTGGAGGGTTAGCAAAAAAAAATACAAGAATCACCTCCACCAAGAAAGAAAGAAAGAAAGAGACTCTCAAAAGAAAAGTACAAAATGGGGCAACTGAGTTTCACAGTAAGCAAAGCTGTGCACAGAGCCCTCACTGCAGAAGTCACTAAGCAACCGTTCAATACAGTAAAACCTTAAGGCACTAATAACGTTCCACTCATTACAATCAACACATGACTAAAGATTTACATTCATGACTTTAAAAAACAATAAAATGAAATCGCTGTACATTTTGAAAAGGCATCTTTTCCCATTTAAAAAGTTTCAGCTCCAAAAATTTTCCTGCCCTCTGCCCCATCCAGGCATCACTGACTAGTTACACTGAGTGATCAGATGTTCTGCTGGGTAACACGTGCCTATTCCAGTGAAACATCCCAAGGCAGAAGCAGAAACCAATCTGTTGAGAAGTTGCTCAATGCTCCCATTAACATCACCAGCAAATATCAGAGATGTCAGTGGTCACCCTGCTTACTGCAGTACTGTGTAATACTCAGATACCACCATATTGAGTGGAGTCAGATGGTTTTAGTGCTGACTTGCATCTAACCTTTCTCTTCAAGATACAACTCAAGCTTTAAAACCCTAGGCAGAGGTTCATGGGGGAAAGACAGCAGTACTTGCTCACTGATACTATTCTCAGTCCCTATCTGGAAGCCCTTGTCTGAGAGCAGCCAGGTCCCTTAAATTCCTTTAATTCCTTTCTGGTTCTCCTTTGTTGGAGATAAGCAATTGCCCAATGAGTATGAAATCAGTGACACCAGCTTCCTTCAGAGGGTCCCATTTTGGTCAGTATTGATTAGAGTTCAAATAAGAAAGCAGTAGTGAAAGTATTTGTGTCCCATTACTGACCCCCAAAGCCATTCAAGGATCCTTTAGACACAAAGGATCTATTAAGGCTTTTTGTCAGAGATCATAGTAAAGTATTGCACACTATTTGTCTGCTTAAACAGTTAAAAACTGAAATCTCATTTCCCAGAGATTAGCAATATCATCACTATTGTTAAAATCTGTTAAAAACCAACATGGAGGTTAACTTTTCCATGTGAATCTACTGGAACATGTGACAGTTAGTAGCTAGGGATAGCAGAGGTCTGTCTGCGCAGAGATTTAGCAACAGCATGTTTTATACAACTGGACAGTGCCAATTCCAGATCATTATTTTTGACCTTTCTAAAAGCTAAAGTGATCATGAATTTAGACTACCCATGAAATGTACTGTATGATTTCACCAGCACAACAGAGCATCAAAATTCATTGCAAGACCACCTCTCCACTGTCAGTCTTAAACAGCTGACCTTTGGTCAGGACATTCAGAAATAAATAAGGGTATAGCAGTGAGACCACCCAAAAGAAGACCCTGGTGTGACTGCTGACACGGCAGAGTCTGGCAGGCTGGGACAATCCACCAGTCCTCTCGATTGTCTGGCTTAGGTCAGCAGCCCCAGGCGCGTGGTCTCAGGATGGGTGTTTGCTACTCATCACTACTGAGCTAGCCAAAGGCGAGTCCATCAAGTCTTGCAGAGCAGTTCTGAATTAGTCCAAACCTGGAGGATGTAACAAACAAGTCTCCCAGGGTTCTGATAGCGTTCCAGCTGTCAGGTCCATATAGCAGTCCTTCTGGAGGTGAGCAGCAGTCACTCGGCCAGCACTCGCAGGCGCCGCTCGTGCAGCAGCAATCTCATCTCTCTTACTATTAATGGTGAAATGAACAGGATTGTTGAGCTCGTCTGTGAAAAGAAGCATATCCAGGACAATTAGCGCAGAGCAACCAGAGCTACACCCATCCTGCCCTCCAATGTGCATTCCAGGTCTCCCCAGAAAGATACAGGCTAAGAGAAGCTATGACAAAGTGGCCCACTGGATGGGAGGACTGAGTTTGCAGGAAAGCTCACATGGTTTCAGCTGTAATGATCTTCTTTTCATAAAGAAGATGAGTTCTTCACTGCCTCAGTGGTCTTTCTCCTGGCCACCTCTGCTGGTTACCAAAGTACCCTTTGCCCTTGTCAGCACAGATGCAAGAATTCCTGGCACTTCCAGCAGGGAAGAATGGGTGAATTGCACAGCATTCACCACTGTGGCAATGCTGAGATGATCAGGGCCTGAAGGGTCTTCTCCCCCAGTGGTATACCAGGGCAAGGCATTTTCATTTGTTTTAGGATCCTCATCACTCCTTCCACTAGTCGTCCAGGGCTAACAAGCACCTCAACTTCAGCTCTCTGAAAATACTAGGAACTACATATGAGGGAGGTGAAGGAGGCAAGTCCTTCCTTGGAAGGCAGTCAGGTTGTGTGAGCTTTAGGAAGTGCATACAGGTACTCTTAGGCAAGTATTTTTGTGTCTCTGCCACAATCTCGGTTCCTGTTGGGCAACATGAACCCAGCTGATTTAGACACCCTGAGGCAAAGGCACACCGTAGACCACTTTGAGAATGGGATCAGTCTGTGGGTGCTGCAGAAACAGACTATGCCAAAGTCACGATTTTCAGGTGCTCACACAAACTTTATACTGCAAATTGAATTTTGACAAAGAATTGTTAAAAAAGGTGATCTCTTACCATTAGAATAAAGAAATAGAAAACCCACATCCATCCCAGGTTCTCCTGGATCAAAGACACCAGGTACTAAATGGAAAAAGGAAAAAAGAATTATTCAGACTGGGAGGATGACTTTCAGGCATTGCTCTTTCATTTTCTAGAATTTGTGGGCTGTTAACACTCCACGCAGAGCTGATCACAAAACCTTCCGGCTGATCTTTTCCTGTCAGAAGAGATGACTCAGGACAGCAGCCCTTCTTGTACAAAACCCACAGGCTCAGCAAAGCGGGGACACCACCCCGAAGCTATACAGTAACTCATAGCAGCATAAAGACAGAACTGAACTACAGTTTCAAAGGGTGACAAATTGACTCCGCTGAATACAAGGTTTTTGCACAGAACACTGTGACATAAGTGGATGTAAGTACTCTCAGAACTAAAAGCTCTAGAATGGCTTATAAATTACACAGGACACATTTTCAAGTGCCGTGCAACCACTGCCTAGTTAACCCTTCATCGTAAGGAAGACACTTGAGACTACAGTCTGTTCTGAACTTCATTCTACTGCAATAGGACTATGCAGGCTACAAAAGAAAATGTATTCCCTATTAGCAGATTTATATTCAGATGCTGTGCAAGGGCCTCCCTTCTTCACTACTGGGCGTATTAGCACAAAACAGGATCTGAATTTCTAACATGTTCACTGTGGATTTGCTGTTATTCACACACCCCCAGAATGACATCATGGTTGTCTCCAGTGAAATAAATGCAATGTTAGAATGGGAGGAAGGCGGAATTTTTCAGAACTAAAGACCCAATTTTTATGATGACGTGAGTTTGAATGGTATGTGTGGGGGAAGACAGAAACACTGCAGACAATGTAAGAAGAACACTGAGGGTAACAGTGCGCGTTAAGATGTCCACAAAGCACTGTAATTTTCCACGTTTAATGGAGCTCAGCATCTTTCCGATGAAATAAGACTGAATGATTGTATTTACCAGGCAATCAATGGCACATACAAACCCAAACCCCTCTCCAGAAAAGAAACTCGTATGCCTCGCCTGCATCCTTGGTATTTTACCAGCACTAGAGGATACCTGGAATAGAACTGGCTCTAATCTTTATACTAAATCCTCCCCTCCCCTCCCCAAAGCACCACTGTGTTTTTCCACATAGTTAACACTTGTATTTGAGAAGAAGGAATGTCCCCAGTGGGCACACTGTCAGCTTTCTTTTCTGCAACAGTCTAGTCTTCAGACCTCTGGCAGCATACTGTAAGGACTATTGAAGCAAGTGGTGCTGGATTTACCAGGTGTAAAAGACATCCATAGATAAAAAAAGGGAACCGCAAATAAAAGCAGATTTTAAACTCTGTCATAAACACTGCAACATTTATAATAGGTATTCTCATTTTACTTGGTTATACAGGTAAACTTTTCTATAAGCAAAGGTTTTGCTATTTCCTTTGACCAAAAAAAAAATATAAATCACAGAACCACAGAATGGTTTGAGTTAGGAAGAACCTTAGTATCATGTAATTCCAAACCCCCCTGTCACGGGCAGGGACACCTCACACTAGACCATGACATCCAAGGCTCTGTCCAACCTGGCCTGTTTGTTTGAAAATCCCAAACAAACTCCAAAATATTTTATTGTCACTCTTTGTGAAGCTGACCTTTACTTGCTTTTTGGGGTTCAGGATATGGAAGTCTTTAAAATTAATTTGAATTATGAAAGGGCCATAACATTAGTACTATAAATACTCAGTTTAGCTCTCGACTAAAAGTGGTTTTCATGGAAGCTTGAAACAGGCATGTTCCCTTGGCTGTTTCTTAAATAATCCTGATTTTTTAAACCAACCCTGTCTTTCTCTCTCCATGCTAACATCTCTAACTACAACAGACTCTTTGCCTCCTTTCCCAGACTCTATCATCCTTTGGTAGCCTCACCTGGCCCACTGCAGCACCAATACTGCCTGTTCCATCCACAATTCCTGTGACTGTTGCCAGAGCCTCGCTGCTGCCTTTCACCAGATCCTGGCGCCCCAGGTCAGCAGAAATTGCAGAACTGATCATGTTGGAAGGGCCTCCGATAAAAAATCCTAAAAGTGCCAAGAAAAGAGCCTTGGTATAAAAACAAGTGTGCGGATAAAGTCTCAACAGAACATCTTCAAAGCACAGATTTTCTACCATTCAAAGCTCAGGGAAAACATTAAGCCTAGGGACAGCGATTTCAGACTAACTGCAGGTAGACGTGAACCTTCACAGCTGAAGCATGTGGCCAGGGAACACCTTGTGGACCTGCAGTACACACACAGAGGTTGCCAACAAGCACATTTTCATCCAACAGCAAAAACGAGGTTCTTACCTGTGGCACGCTGCAAGAAGTCAGGATGCACCAAAGCGCATACGAACAGCTATTTTTGAACAGCATGCATATACAAACCTTCCACATGAAGCAGATTTAGATATGTTTCTGCTCTGAAGTAGTATACCCCCATGCTACAGCCCCAGTTGCCAGGGGTTCATGGAGGAGCCAGAAGGCCAAAAAACCCCACAACAGGACAGAGTTCTGAAGTAGGAGCGTTTGAAAAGAAAGGCCCTATTCATGCAAGCTAATCTCAATTCCATAACACAGCACAGTATGTCTGGTAGTACACAAAGCTTGTGACCTCTCACAGTACGCAGGGCATTCGGGGTTCTGACACACACCCTCAGATTTGAGCTGCAGCTCAGGACTTTGCCATACATCCACTTCCTCAGACACCACTCAGATCACTGCTAGGTATTTTGACATAAATACATTTCCATCATACTGAGCCAAGACAGATCCCCTCAATTCCAAGCCATTATTCTATAGCCTACATTCTATACCTCTCTAAGGCAGCTTTCCTACAGCTGTATTTCAAAAGTAACAGAAAGTGGGCTCCAGATTTCACTCTTTCTGCAAAACCAGCAGAAATGGCAGCACACACAAATGCATTAACACCACCTGATGCTGGTGTTACTGATTTTTCTGCAATGTATATATGTCTACTAGCAGTAGATATAAGAGTGGTGTTTGATAAGATACCTGTAATTGCCATGATCACAGCATTGATAGGTTTGCTGTTTGGAGAACCTAAAAGAGAAAGACCAGATGAGTGTAAATTAAAGAAATTAACTTGAACTTATTTGGGATCAGAAAGAAGCATGCAAACATCCAGTCTGAACTGCCTGTTCAGTTAGCTACACAGTGACAATAACCTGTATTTGATTAGAGACTTCCACAGAGATTAGTCTTATCGCAAAGGCATTTACAGACTAAAGATCCAGAAGTTACTCAACAGCACTTTACAGTAAAAAGTCACCTTTGCCATTAAAATTTTCTGATACCCAATTTGCCTGGCTCTGGGTTCCGGCCTGTATTATGCCTCTTTCTGTGACACAGGGCTTACATTTTACTCTCCTTGAAAGTCCATTGCTTCCAACACGCTTTTGAAAGTAATGAGTTAGCACAAGAGCCTACAAAACTCCATCAAAACCAGTCCTTGCTGTTTAATGATTATACCTTATTGACCTTACTTTGAGACTACCTGAGTAAGCTTATGAAAGTCACACTTTAATTTCATGTCCAGCTCTGGCAGTGATTTCTGTCCATAGATCACAAAATGCTCTATAAAAGCCTGCCTGTATCACCACCTCATTTTGGAGGAAGACACAGAAAAGCGAAATGATATCCCAGTGAATTAAAGCACTCTGGTACCACAGAACATCATGTCTGAAGACAAAACTGTTACCCTTAGAAGATCATCATAGATGTTTCATAAAAATGAGATCTGCCTGTCTCCTCCTTCTTAGTTTTCTTTTCAATAACTACTAACCAAAAACTGTATCAATTATAAAAAAAGCAGAAACTTCAGTTTCACCACTCACAGAAGTGTAACTGGCTGAGAGTTTTTGCCCCTGTGTATATATCCTCCAGCACAGATCTGTCCTCAGATTCTCCCTCCTCTTACAATAAAGGTGCACCTGGGATTTCCTGCTCTGCCAGGTGCGGTGTTGATACAATGACAACACTAAAAATCTCACTGATGCTGGAGAAGGATCAGTACTGGAACTCACCACTACAGGGAAATCCAACCACTCAGCCAATTCTTTTTGACTTGACGTTAACTTTCTGTGCAGTACCACACTTCAGGCAAAAAGGACCAAAAGGCACCATCCTGATCCAGAAGCAGTTTCAAGGCAGAAAACAATTAGAACAGGCTGTGCTCTGGTTTCCTCTAAGACAT
Source organism: Psittacus erithacus (assembly GCA_009867235.2). Lineage (NCBI taxonomy): Eukaryota > Metazoa > Chordata > Aves > Psittaciformes > Psittacidae > Psittacus > Psittacus erithacus. The sequence continues at coordinate 10,823 of WYDI02022936.1, forward strand.
ACCAAAGAAACCTCCTTTCACTACACAATAAAAGCATACTCACGGCTGTAACCAAAAAGAGAGCCGACAGCAAAGAGCAGGCTAACTGCTAGCACTGGGGCTCTCTTCTGCAGCACATCAGAAATCAAGCCCTGGATAGTCCCACCTGCAAAAAAAGAAACCATTGTCAGGCTCAGGATGCTGACACCTTGAACAAAACTCTTTTCACTGAATGCAGTGGCCTCCTGCCTTCTCATCAATACATATTCTCTCTAAAACCCTGAAAACTAAGTCTCCTGCCCTTACTGCCCCAGACACAGACAACAGTAAACTTATGTGGCACAGGTAGAGCAGGGAAAACTACTCATACTGCTTCCAAAGAATTTATTACTTTTTTCTGGCACACAGCTAGCCAGTGTTCCACTTCTCTTTTCCTTCCCCTATAGGACCATCACAGCTTTAGGATCACCACAACTCTGGATGTAAGCAAGCTTAACATTGTGGCTGGTTTCTTTATAGAAAGAGCAGGAAAAGGCAACTCTTTTTCACAGGGAAGGCTTTAGCACACAGGTCTCTCATTCCCTGCTGTCTCATCTACATAGGGTAGGTTCAGCTAATTGCAACAAACATCAGTAAGAGATTAAAATCACCTTATATATCACTGATACCTCTGTAGGAACTGCTCTGTGAGTAAAAACTAGGAACGTTTGAAAAACCTAACATCCACAGAGGCAAAACATCCAGAGAGGCAGAAAACCTGACCCTGAACAGACCAAAACAAGGGTATCTGTTCTAGGAAAGCTAACTGGACAAGGTAATAAAGCATGAAACTGAGCACAGGAGAGTGGAAGTCTAAACATATACAATATGTTCTTTATTCTGATGGAACAGGGTCAGATCTTGCAGCCAGCAGGAACAAGTGCAATTACATTTTATTTCTGAACACAACACAGTTGTGCTGGCTTTGCCAATATCTGTGTTGAGTTGCTTCTTAAAAATACAGGCCAGCAGAAACAATACAAAACCCAGTTAATTCCAGATCTAAACTCTCCCCCACGGGTACATGTCAGAAAGCAGCAAGAAGCAGGGACACCGTTTTGTACATGGCACTTTTCAAGAGGTCCTAGTGACCAAAGAAAAATGCCTGCTGGGGGTAGTGTCCAAGAATATCATAGTGCCCTTTAAATGATACATAAACTCTTAAGGGGGCTCACGCACCCTGTGTTTTAAGGGAAAAAAAAAAGGGCAGGCGAGGAAACCCAAACAAAACAGCCAAGCAGCCACATACATAACTAGACTTTTTATGTATTCAGTAAAGAGCTAGATCCCACCAAACATGACTGCTCTGAGCTGCATGCAATGTCTATCACTTTCAAACACTAGCAGGGCAACTGCGGGAAGATGCCATTCACTTGCTCACTCACCTATGATTCCTCCCACATCATACCAGATTGAAAGCTGGTCAGCTTCTGCTTCTTTCCATCCAAAATTGTTGCTGAGGTAGAAGGGTAGCCAGAAGAAGAACGAGTAATTCACCAGTTTCAAGCAAGCATAAGCCAAAGAGTACTGGAACAAAGAGAGGGCCAGCAAGCAGTTAGCATTTGAGAAATGCAAAAAGCATTTCTGCTTCCTCCCATAAAGCTCAGTATCCAGCTAAAGCTTTTAGGGAAAGTGCTTTTGTATTTCCCCTAAGAAGGCAGCATTATGGAAGCTTAATGCTGAACATCAAAGGGAACCCAGGAATACATAAAAAAGAAGGGTATTTTCTTTTCACTGAATGCAAGGGGTTAAAATACCTTCAGTGTAATCTTGAGAGGAAGCGACACCAGGCTTCAAGAAATGAAGGAAATTTAATTCACCTTCTGAAGAGAAGGAAGCCAACCATGTGGCATGAAACAAGCTTGAGATTTAGTCATCTGTGTATCATGCTGAGAAAGGTTATGTGAAGTAGCTCCTCTGTGCTGTCTTTTGCCGCTCAGAAGGCTCCTCTGCTTACAGCACCAGAAGAGAAGGCTTCATTCATAATCCCCAGGCAGGTATTTCAGGACACAAGATGAAAGGTCTGCCCAAATCTAAGCACATACTTCCAAACCCAACAGCTGAGACAACCTCCTGCTTTTGGCAGCTGGGCTCAAGTTGTCCTTAGCTAGCAGGAGATCTCCTCCTTTAGAGCTTTCATGTGCATGGCAAAGATTTGCTTTCTGGGATTGCCAGCCCAGCATGCAGAGGGAGGAGGCACACTGTTTCAGTGAGGCCTCCTGATAAACACAGACATAGCAATTCAAGGAACCCATACTTAAAGAGGTAAACAAGAATAAGGACAGGAAACCCAACCTGTTAAAATCACAGCTTTTGGAGCTGTATGAAAATATGTATGCACACATTTTGAATGTTAAAAAGCAGATCTTTTTTATATATTCAACTGCTCAAAATCACACCTTCTGAATTCATATTATTTTAATATACAAACCCTTCTTAGCTTATTAATGCTTTTTCACTCTGACAAGACACAAACTAATCTCCACAATACATGTGAAAAGTGCACTGTCCAAGGCAGCATTTATTACAACATGCTTAGAAACTGTCCACCAGATTGTCAGAGCAATTAAACACTTAATTTCTAGAGGCTCGAGGGACAGTTGTCTGTACTAAAACTCTCCCAGCATGTGACTCAGCAGGAGGAGAGAGAACTACAGAAAAAGAATGTCAAATAAAGTCTTTGTAGAATCTTGACAAGATTTCGGAAGTGCTCTTGGTAATTGGTCTCTCACCAATCTGACAGTGTCCTGGTTTGGCAGGGCACTGATTTGCCATCAGATAGAACTCAACAAACTCAGAGGTGTTCACATTGCTGGGTTAATGCACAGAACACAGCCTCAAAATCCCAAGTACAGAAACAGCAACACCAGTTGTATAATACCTCCTTATGTTCTGGTCAATGAAAAAAAGTCACACAGCAGCTGAGGCAGCCTCCACCACCAAGAAATTTTGCCTGAAGATTCTTTGTACCTCAGCCCATTTTTAGCACCACCAAAACCAAACTATAGTTTATACAGCGTTTAGCTGTATTAGGAAAGAGCTCAAGATGGGTATGCTTTCTTTTGCCACCTCTCAACCAAGGTCTTAATAGCAAAACTGTGGTAGTCCAGCATTCTAAACACTGACAATGCACCCATCCCTTCTAGATATTGTGTTGCCTTAATCACAACCACCAAATGCTTTGCTCATTAAGGGAATCTGACAACACTCTCCATTCAGTAGTTCTGCTTCAGGATCAAGACAGTTCACACCATACTACTGAGCCAGCCACCCTGCCCCCTTTCTTGTACTGATTCAGTGGCACACAGCCCACTGACGTACGAAGTTAACGTTGTTTTAATGACAAGTTAATTTTTCAGCTGAACCAAATCCATGAATTGGGCAATATTGCTGACGCAGAAGTACAAGCTCTCACACAAGACAGGCTGAGGATATGTGGAAACTGCATCACTAGGCTTTGTTTCCAGTTATTTATTAAAAAAAATCCAAACGCCTACTTTGCCACATGTTACATCATGCTGATTAAGGCTTTTCAGGCCAGCTTGCTGCTTTAAGGCAACAACAAAAAAAACCCAACATCAGTGCCACAGAATTATGTGATGCTCAGCTAGCAGTGAGAATCCCATTCCTCAGAGCAGCATAGCTACCTTACCAACAGAGCATCCTAAATCCATCTTTGCTCATGGTCTCCCTTCTAAATTCAGCAGCAAAAAGGGAAGGATCTCTGCCGCCTGTTGCTGGCTCGTTACATGCACTAAATGAAGCAGCAGTCTGACAGCAAGAGCAACAGGCAGCCACATACCCCAACAGTATTATAATCCATGAGCACAAGAGTAACAATCCCAACCCAAGATTTTAACAGCATAAGTAGTCAGGTATCAACAACTGCAGCACATGGTCAACATATTAACAATGATGTCAACAAATGCTGACAACACAAAAAGTCAGATCTCACTCAAGAATCTCTGTCCTCACCAGTACTACACCCGGAAGGCAGCAAGCCTGGAAAAAGCCAATGGCTTTTGGCTGGTTGTCAGTGTCAGTTGCTTGAATAGAGTAATTCCGGTCATCATCATCAGCATCATCACTGCTCATTAAAGGTCTGTTGGCATCTTCCTCCACACCGCCATCTTCATCTGCTCCAAGCTCAGGCAGGCCTAAGTTTTACAAGGGATATGCAACAGGAAAAACAAACCACAGCCTGTTCACCTTCTTCCCACTCTAAAGCTATACTCGCTTCTTTTAAGCAATTCTCCCTTCTAGCAATTCCCTTGCTCTCCCATACCTCCATCCTCCTTTGGGCTTAGAAACTCTTCTAGATGGTGTTCTGCAGTGTCGCCAGTTTCTACCCTTTGTCTTCTAGTGCTCTTGAAAGTATTCTGTCTGATCCTGGCGTCGGCTTTGTCTGTTCTGAGTGTCTGGCCATTAGTTGGAAGACAACAAATTAGTGCATTTCCCCCCTTATTCAGTGGTTGGGATCCTGGGGCCTGGTTCCTGGGTACCACTTCCCTTGAGCGTAGAGGCTGAGTGCACCAGCAGTTACTCAGACAGCTGCTGCCTGTTATCGCCTCCGCTGAACGGAAGTACTAGAACTGAACTGTGCTGTCTGGGCTGCTGAGCACCCTTACAAGCACCCTTTATGGTAGCTTTAGAGCTACCAACTTTATAGCCCTTGCAGGCACCTGGGAAACCTCCTCCACGGCCCTGTCAAAGCCCAAAAGTTCTTTTGTTTTCCTGTTACACTTTAGTTTGCCTACAGTCTTCTCAGAGAAGGTCTGCATCCAATCTCAGAGCTATTTAACTGGCTGTGGGAGACCTACAGACCAAAAGTACTTTCCCTTCCCACTGCGCAGTTAAGGCTTGCTATAGTTTTCTCCTACAATAGCCAGCTACCAGTTTGCCTGCTATTTCTTGAAAAAAACACTGTTTTTCCAAGTGCAGAAAGCCTGATAATTAGGCACATCCTAATGGGTATGTTAGAGCCAGGCAGTTTTATTTTGCCCTTTAAAATATGAAGACCCTGTACACATGATGCACAGTGGCATTTAGTGCGATTTTGGTGAGTAAAGTGTTTGCTCCATTAAATACACTAAAGTGCAACACCGTTTTATAAGAGCCCTGAGGATAAGTGCTGTCAGAACAAGCAATAATTTAGTACTCCTAAAGGTTAAACCAGATGATCCTTGATCCTTCCAACCTGGCATTCTAGAATTCTGTGATTCCAGTACAATGTGGAAAGCTGCAGATCTGCCTTCCATGAAGAGACTGTAATGCTACAGCTCTCCTTTACTTACCCACTTCCTTTGGTGATGTCAGCAGCCCAAAGAACACAATGACTCCTCCAGCAAACTGTACTGAAGCTGTCACCAAGAAAGCATACTGAAGATAAAGAAAAGAGCATTTTTTTAAACACTTTCAGTCACAAAGGCTTCCATGATTATGAGGGTTTCTTTATATTCCAACCTTGTTAGAGTAAACGCAGTTACAACAACCCAGACTACATTCACAAAACTTAGAGACAAGTGATCTCTGCATCACCTGAACAGACTTGGTTCGAGCTAGGCTGAAAGATCACACTAAAACAGTTGGTTTAGTGTACTGAAGTGACAGCAGTGAGGAAGGAGCTCACTCAACAAACCAGCCACACTGGAAGGGACTCCTCAAAGAAGTGTCAAACACCAAATTCAGACCAGGTGGCTTACACCTTTGTTCAATAAGGTCTCAAAATCCTCCAAAGAGAGATCCTCCAGGCTCTGGCCCTCACCCCTTGTTCCTGTGTTGAATTAACTTCATAGCAAAAGTAGTTTTCCAAACATCCCGTTGGAACCATCCCTGTTATAACCACTGCTTTTCAGCTCTCTCACTTTGCAACCCAGGAAAGAGTCTGGCTCTGATTTCTCAGCAGTCTTCTCACAGGCTTCGGAAGGCTACTATTTGGTACCCTAAGCCTCCTCATCTCCAGAGTGACAAGCTCAGCTCTGTTAGCCTGTCCTTACAGGTCACAGGCTTCAAGATGTGCTGGTACACTTACGTTCCCTGCATTCAACTGCCTGCCTGCTGCATTACAGCAATTTAGTGCTCGCCTCTTCCTAGTTACAGAAGCTATGCCTCCATGACTGTCAGAACCTCACCACTATTTAGCAGCAGTGACTTCAGTTAAGTGAGAACCTGTGATGGATGACTCTAAAGAGCACTTTAAGCTACCCAAATTAGAAGAGGGTCTGCTATGACACTAGGGCTTTTCAATAACATCAGTCCCATTTACAAAGAAGTTTCTGACTCATTTTTCCCAACCTGGAAGGGTCAGAAAAGGAATACCCTTTGTATTTTGCCTACTGCTTGCTACCACAGAATTCAGGATGATGAAACTGGGCACTTTGAGCCTGTTATCTCTCAGAGACAGCATAAGCAACTAGTCTCTCACAACCCAATCAGACATGCAGTCCCAGCTAGAAGCCAGACAGCAATACCTACCTCATAGCCATATTTGAGAACACAGGAGGCAAGGAATGCCCCAAGGATATTTCCCACAGATGCACAGGCACTCCAGAGTCCAAACACAAAACCTCTTCTGCAGAGGGGGAAGAAATTTGAAAAGGCAACATAGGGAGAGGTGACATTAGGAGCAAGATGAAGATAAAACATTTGAATAAACTTTAACTAAAGAATAAAGTTACAGCATTCTCCCAGTCCACTTCAAGAAGACTCAAAGGTCACTTAAAACAAAACACAGAATAACTTGGAGGTTCCAGACAGATAAGGAGGAACGTTCTATCCTGAAACACTTGCGTTACAGCAGAGATGAGCTGGCAACAACTGAGTTACAAGCTACAGCTAGAGCACATCTGCAGTACCCCAAAGTCATAAGAGCTGAACCTACAAGGACTCAATTTCAATTCAGTCTCTTCAGTAGTACATAAACAGAAAAAGATTTCCCAGTGTCATGAAAATTCAAATTCAGACACTCTGTAATGATACTTCTGAAGTCTGAACCTGTGCCTTTAACACATAACTGCGTTCTTCACATCAAGCTGTTCTGTGGCTCCAGGGAAGAGAGATAATAGTAACAAGAAAAGCATGATCTCCAGGGAGAGCTTCTAGCAGCCTTCCAGTACCTAAACAGGGCCTACAGGAAATCTGGAGAAGGACTTTTTACAAGGGCCTGTAGTAATAGGAGAAGAGGGAAGGGTTTTGAACTGAGAGAAGGTAGATTTATATTAGATATTAGAAGAAATTCTTCCCTGTGAGGGTGGTGGGACACGGGCACAGGCTGCCCAGAGAAGCTGTGGCTGCCCCATCCCTGGCATTTTTCAAGGGCAGGTTGGACAGGGCTTTGAGCAACCTGGTCTAGTGGAAGGTGGCCCTGTCTGTGGCAGAGGGGGTGGAACTGGATGGTCTTTGATATCTCTTCCAACCCAAACCATTCAGTGATGATGAGTCATCCCACATTATTTTAATTCTGACCTAACAGTTGGCCTTTTTGGTCTGAGTCAGCTCAATCTGCTACTGCGGGTCAGACAACTGAGTCACTGAAGAAAACTCCACTTACCCAGCTTTTCCAAACCAATTGCCCATGACAGCAACCACACAGGGCCAACCAGTGGACTGCAGTAAGCCATTCACAACCCAGAGACAGCAGTAGAACCACTTGTTGTAGAAATGCAACCATTCCGTAAGTGTGCCGAAGAAGAACACCTAGAGAGGGGGGAGGAAGAAAACAAACAAACCAACTTGAAAAACAACAGAGAAGAAACCCTGAGGCTACTGCTGAAAGCCAGGCAGGAGTGGGGTCCTAAAAAAAGAAGTAACATTTCAAGGAGAAGGTGCCCCGCAATGGCCAGGCCAGCCCAGAGGGAGCCTGGCATTGTGTAAGAAACAGCTCAGGGCTAATAGCACCCTCTGGTGAGCCACCACAGCACTTACTCCAGAGTCCAAACACCTCCAGAGACAAAGGTGCTGTCATGACACTTCCACTCCGGAAGACTTTTATCTTTGCAAACAGCCCAGTTTTAACAGGAGTGGTGAAGAAGGAGACAAACACTTCCAGTAACAACTCTAAAAATAGAATAGCCTCTTGATCTGATCTGCTATTGTACTGACATCCAAATTCACAAGCCTCTATGCAAAAATGAAACCCTCAGTGGCCATTTATTTTAGCAAAATTTGACAGAAATGCTACAGCCAGGTCTCAAATGACTAAGAGCTCTAACCTAAATTAGCGAAAATAAACACACTTTGTGGTACACTGCACTTGATGCATGCTTGTGGTCATGTGTTTGCAGAACGCAGTAAGCCATAGCGGGGTTTGTAGCCGTTGGGTAAATCAAAAGCACTCCAACATTTTACCACTACTTTAATAACCAGGAAACCACAACGAGATAAAACTGATTCACACTTATCTGCAGCGGCTTGGACATAAAGAACCCTCTTGTTTCAAGTGGACATTCTTTTTTGACACATGCCCTCCCAGCAATTACAAAATAAGTAAATGAATGCTTACTATTGTTAGTATGTCCCTTAAGAAAGAGAGCAAAGATTGTGTCTGGAAGCAAAAACCTTGATGACAATATGTGTGGGCTGGGAGAACAGTTATAACACAAAACAGTCCCAAAACGTCCAAACACGCCATTCTTGTACAAAAGCTGTTCGTCAAGTCTCTAGACAGTGCCTCAAACTCTGGAATTTCCTTCTGACACAGTATCCATAAACAGATACTTCAGGAAGAGGTGAGTCATCTAGTGCAGCTCTGTGCTTTAGACAATGCAGTAAGTGCGTCCAGGACAAAGTTTTACATACAGACTCTGAAAGCACTGAGGTACAGCTACAGCTTACAGGCAGACCTGCACAGAAACAGAGCCCCTTCTCCCCTAAAATCCTACCCAGAAACCCTAAGAGAAATTTCTAAATCACACTAGTATGTTTTGACTTACCACAACAGCAGAAGAACACATGCCAAAAGACAAAACCCAGCGTAAATTCAGGCGATCACCAACTATACCACTGACAAAGAGACCCTAAGAACAAAACACAGCATTAAATAAAGCCACAAGATTTGTATCTGTTATCTGCAAGAGTTAAAATGGTGTAGAAGGGTCAAGCTGATCCAAATGTTGCTGTTATACCAACTTAGTTTGATTCTCACCACTTCTGCCACCAAAGAAATCCTGCTCATAGCTGTTCATTAAATTTCTTATTTTTAAAAAATTCAGCTGAAAACTCCTGGAGAGACAGAACCCTCCCATCCACTGGTGACAGGAGGGTGAGAAGTTCTGAAGCAATAGTGTTTCTCTTGCATTTGTTAACAAGCATCTTCATATGGGTGACAGGCACAGGCAGAACTAACAAGCTCTGAAATAAGCTTTTTAACTGTATTAGCGCTGGCAAGTCCAGGAAGATGATCCTGTTCATCCCCTCTAAATCTGGGTGCAATCATCCCTGTAAGATTCAACCAAAGCTTAGCAGCTTTGGGTTACTTTTACTCACCACAGCATAGGAAAACAAAAAGATAGTGTCCAATGTCCCCAAGAAGAGAGTTGCTTCTTCTGCATTTGGAAATAAATGGCTGCTGTTCCAGAGCTACAGAGAGAAAATTTTAACAGGTAAACACCGAGAGGCATAGCTCATTTTACTCTTTTTCAACAGAAACCCCAACTCCATACCAGCACAGCATCTGGCCCCAGCAGCCTCCGATTCTTTCAACACTTTAATTATCAAATCAAGAACAATTATGCCATTATCTACTGTAAAAAAACGTCCACTGTCACTTCATTTCACTCCTAAAAGGAAAGCTAGCCAACCAGAATTGAAAAATGCTCGTTCCACCTGGATCAAGACAAGTGGCTGGCAAAACAAACCCTACTTCTAACAAGCACGCAACTGTTAGACAGCTTCTTACACAGAAACACTGATGAGCATCTTCATGAATAATACAATAAAGGCATATTGTGTTTTCTGTGAAGTGTCTCTTCTGTGCTCATCTTGCTGTCTTCACTAAATGAATAATTCCCTTAAAGTATTTGTGGTCCCAACCATAATAAGAAATGACAGGCCATGAACAGAAAAGAAAGAACACAAAAGGAACAAGGGGAAGAAAAAGACTGGATGGAAGCTATTTACAATGAACTACAGTCAGTAATTTAGAGGGGTTTTGGGGGCTCACCCCGAGTTTCATTTTACTTTCAATATGATGAGGAAAGAGAAAAAGGCTCAGCTGTCCCCAAACTAAGATTAGCAACATCAGCTGAAAATAGCAAGCTTTGAGGTTGATATGAATCAATCAGGACAAAGTTTTCTTTCCCCAATACCACACCCCAATTAGAAAATAAACAAGTAAACCTTTAAAGGCTGAAAAGCACAGATCCTAGCTGTCCTTCTAACAAAATCATAATATGGCTTGCTCACAAAACTATTGCAAAACATTCTGTTATACTTAAAATATATTTTTAAGTAAAATGAACAACTGTAGTTTAAAAGATATACCAAAGTTCAAAACTGATAGCATGTAACTTCTCTCTTCATATCCTTAATCTGATTTATCCATTTCCCAAAACATGCTTTACTGTTAACTGATATAATCTAAATTCATACCAAAAGGACCACTTTCACCATTTTTCTTGATCAGATACATGCACCTCAACATCCAGCAAACACTAAATTATCTATATTAGAAAAAAAAATAATCTTCCAAAATATATTAGTAGTTTGAATGTGAGTTAAGGAACTAAATATAAACACCTTGTAGCTCACTTTTTGCATCCCTGAGACGTTCATTCCTTTTTGCCATACTAGAAAACCCTGAACACGCTGCACACCCAATTTACTGTTTTCACTTCCCACAGAAAGTCAGCATTTCTCATCCCTCAGTCAAACATTCAAATAACGAATGACTTATAACACAGACAACACCCAAGCAGCTGGCCTGGAACTCCCTGCTCTAACAGGGCTGTGACCAAGCTGTTAATGTAAGATTTCTTCCACTTCCCAAAAGCACTGGGACAAGCCACTGCTAAAAACAAGTATGTCCCTAAAAGGACTGTGGACAGGAGCCAGGCGGTAGTTCTTGCATTCCCATTGTGAGATACAAGCAGTATACAACTTCCTTTCCTGCGAACAAACAGTGCCAAAACTCCCACTGCTTTCACTGAAGCCAGGATTTTCCAGACAAGGCATGCTGGGTGTTCAGCATTTTGGAAATCAGACCTTTTAGATGCATTCTTCAGTACCAATTTAGGATAAGCAGCCAGCACATTCAGACAGTTTTCTTCTCTCCTACTCTGGCTATCCTTTTAACATGGTGGCAGCAGCAGCATCACCACAGAGGAAGGCACAGCCAGGGTTTTACAGAGATCTCTGTAAGCCCATTAACTGCTCGTTTATTGCCTCCAACACTTCAGAGGTAGCATCCCTCCTTCCCTCTCCTCCTCCTTCTCAATGCTGTTGGCTACTGTAGAGCCTCTGCTGGGGTCCCCATTTCCATTGGAATACTTAAAACTTCTCAAGAAGTTTCTCTCTGGAGACCACTAGGAAAAATTTCGCTACCACCTGATAATCCAGAAAAACTACAGTTCAGACACCTGAAATTCCTGCTCACATTCCAAGCAGTGTCCCTGATGGATGCTTAAAGGGGTCTCCTCAGCACCACAAGCTCAGCATACTGGAAGTTACCCACCTTTCTTTGTACTTGCCTATCCCTTGTGTTCTCACCTCATATGGCCGGAGCTCAGGGGCTGTGGTGTTTAGGCAGGAGGGAGTCCACTGGCTGGAAATGCTGACTTTGACATTACTGAATGTCTTTCTGGAAGCATGGAGCAAGGAGTAACTGCCAGAAAACACACAAGTACAGGTTGGCCAAATGATCTCTTGAGGTCAAGTGAGAAAGGATAAGACTCAAAATACAGATACATGCTGTCTAAGGAGACAGCATAGCAGAGGACTGTCCATTTTAGAGATACAGTCAGCAGCAGGAACTCCTAGATTATGGGCAGACACACTGATTTTTCTGGGGAGTTGTGCAATAGGGCCTTGACCAGAAAGGACCCCCTGTTTTATTTTCAAAAAAGGAGGTAACTGGGCAACAAGAGAAGATGCACTCATCAGGCTAACCACCATTACAAGTTCTCTTCCAGAGACCGATTAGGTACCACTGGCAGTACTGTTGTGAAGATCAAAGAATGTCAGCGAGGCAACATTCGTAAGGAGAAGCAGTATGGCACCCCAGCTGTTGTCAGCTGGTGTAACAGACAAGCTTTCAACAAACAAATTTAGCAAACCTTCAGGTATGAAGCAGTGACTTCTCTGTTCTAGAGGCCTGTGCATGCTCTGCAAATAATACTTTCAGGAGAGAAGAGGACTCCAGAAGCAATTACAGCATATTCCATTAGTCAGAACAGGTATTAAATGTGTTCTGAGCATCAGCATTTGCTTCCTTCCTTGCTTCAGCTAGTTTCTTCCCACAACCACCTGCATTCACCCTTCTGCAACAAGAGTGCTACTGGCTTGGCACAGCCAGCCCCACCTTTGGTGCAAGCCCTGTTTGTGGTTGGATTCCCCAGGGGCATAGCACACTTCACAACTACATGACAACCAGACCAGTTGGTATTACTAGCTTTTAAGCTTATTTTCAAGGCTCACAGCCAAAGGTTGAGACTATTTTCCTATCTTCATTCTCCACCTTCAGACATGCCCTGCCCTCCTAAAATTCAGTGAGATGAACACATCTCTGAGCAGAGATACGCAGAACCTACCTGAAGAAGGTCAGCAGGAACACAACAATATGATGGTGGGTGCAATGGGACACAAGGCCTCTGTCTGCAGGCTGCCTCCATAAGCTTCCAGGCAAAGCCATGCTCCTGGCAGCCCCTGCCCACAAAGGCTGGATGATGCTTAGGTCATTTTTCTTCTCACTTAAACAGAAGAAGATGGGAAGGGAGGAGAAAAGAAAACATCTGAATTAACATTCATGTATAAAAATACATCTGTGCTCCCCAAAGAGCTGGAATTCAGAAGGAACAATTCTATGCCATTCCCCCCGATTTGTTTCACATCACTACCCATCTCATCACCTACACATTCCTTGACACATTCTACGCTCAGAAATGTGTTTTTATTCCCGCTCTCGCAGTACCCTCATGGTTATCCGTCAACCCATTTCTTTTTTGTTCCCCGACTAGCAGATACCTCTTCAGTGCCCATCACCAAGGAGCTCCCCCAAGATCTATCAATTTCCAGTGTTCCCATGTCGAAGACCATTCCACACCATTTACATCTGCAGTGCACTATGGAACAGCCATAAATAAGGTAACCTCCCATTACTGCCTAGCTGGCTATGGACTGCTGATGAAGTCAAGAGAAGAGCATTTGGTTACTGGTAGAGAATAGTTTTGGATCTGCCTCTTTAAGATGTCACTGAAAGAATATACTCAAGAGTGGACTTGCACAGCTGAAGAAAGGAAGGCGACTGTGAGGACAGTGCTGAAATCCAGCAGCTAGTCTCCCCGCCTGTTCATTCTCAAGCCCTACGTTAAAGCTTCATCTGTCACTAATTCAGGAAGTTCAGCACATGGCAAGTCATACTACCTGTAGGGCATGGGTGACATCTGCCAAAGCTGCTATACATCAGAAATTATCAGTACTGAGGAAAAGCTATGACATAGGCACAGAGCCTCTTAGTGCTGGCTCATCCCACACTACTCCACTCCCTCAGCTGTGCTGGCACGGCTGAGGGATCATTTCATGCCTCCTTTTTGTTTTCTTGGCAGGGATCTTTTCAACCAGATTTCCCTGTCACGGCTCACAAAGCAACAACAAAAACACTTGTGTCCGTGCAACAGAGAACAGTACAGAGAAAGATATGCTCCATAACAGCATCACTGCTGAAAGCAGAACCCAATTTTGTTAATGAAACCTGGCTTAAAACAGCTCCACAAGTCAGCTGGTGGGAACTGCATTTTCAGAAGACATTCAGACACCCCACACATTCTGAATGCTGAGAAGAACTACAGTGATGCACCACCCGTGTTCCCCCAAAGAATGAGAGCCGAAATAAGACGGAACATAATGCGTTTGTGTTCTTTTGTATCCACAGGCACTGTCTGCAATGATTGGTGAATCCGCACAAGACTTTTGAAGTTCAGCTTCAAAACCTCACTTGCAGAAATTCTAAGTCATTGCCCAGACTTTCTATTATCCAAATTTCTGCTGCTGAAAACCCTGCATGTTACAGGGGCTTCCTGCTCTTCCTTCTTATAACTCCTAAAGACTTCATCAAGACAACTTCCACTGCAAGAAGTCTTCCTTTCTTGTTCCATCAATGATGATGCGTGTGTGACCAACAGACAGATACCAAGTACAACTGGATATATTAACCACCACTGGAGAAGTTGTGGCTGCTTCTTCCCTGGAAGTGTTGAAGGTCAGACTGGATAAGGCTTTGAGCAACCTGGTTTAGTGGAAGGTGTCCCTGCCCATGGCAGGGGGTTGGAACTGGATGATCTTCGAGGTCTTTTGCAACCCAAACAATTCTATGATTCTGTGATCTGACCTCCAAAACAGTATGGCATGGAAACCCTCCAAGTAATATGGATTCAGTCATTACACCTTTGAGACACTGGAGTCCCATTTATCCCATGCTACACTTGAAACACATCATTCTCACCCAGGACAAATGTAGCAAGTCTGTACAAGATCTGAGACCATCTGCATCCACATGGCCCAAGTGCACTTGAGCCACACTCTCATTGCTCCAGTGAGCATAGACCATCCAGGTGTGCCAGCACCTAAGGACATGCTTCTAAACTGCACCAGTTCACACAGTAGGAAAGAAAAAGCACCTACATCTGGAGCCACCGGAAGGCAAGGCTAGCCTAGCCCTGGAAAAAGCAACTTTGTATGTAGCCTGGAAACTACCTCCATCTAAGGTCCCAGATCATTTCTCAACATCAGTGAATGAAAACTCAGCACCCCCAGAAGTATCACATGGCAGCAATAAAACTGCTTGGGGCTGTCCCCCGCACAAGCAGCATGAAGAACAGCGAGGAACCCCAGGTACTCCAACTGACCAGCACCACAGTCCTTGCAGGCCTGCGAACCACACAATTTCATCAAACACAAGAGCTCATTCTCTTTCCCTGCCTCTCCCTCTGCTCCCACCAGGCAACAGCAGGTAACAGAGCTGAGGAAAGCAGAATACAGCCAGTTGTGCATCGCTGCAGGAAAAGTTCCTTCCATGGGTAATCAGGCCACAGCCTGAAGCACAAGATTTACCACCAGCTTTATGTCAACATGTGCAAACACAGATCTTATTTGTCCAAGATACCAAGTCTCTTTAAAGCTAAGCCCCGGGTTTGACCTTAAAGTCACCCTTTTTTTTTCCTTCAGTGGCATTTACTATTGAAATTACCTGCTCCTCAGAGCTTTTCAATCTCAGCTTGCTCTCTAGAAGACCTTCAGGCACAGGATGACACTTCCCACTTACATTCAGTGTAAAGATAACTACGAAAGATTCCTTTTTTCTTTCTTCATTCTGCCCTTTTCACATTCAAAACTGGCACTCTCCCTAGGCTAGAGCAGCATGCAACTAGGGGCTTATCCTTACAAATCAGCCTTCTAATTACACTGAGAATAGCACATCAAATTTGTAGTGGAGGAGGAGAAACAAAAACCAGAAGGAAGGACAAACCACAGAACTCAAGGCAGAGAACCACAAGCCTTTAAGAAAGGAAGGGAACTGCTTTTAGGGTGTTAGACTGCTCATCTGCTTGCTTAGCACTATTTACCTCCAGCTAACCGATACTTTGCATAAGCTTTTGTTAAGCTTTCCACATTCCCCCTTATCCCTTCACTTAAGGTCAAAATAAGGCACCTTAAGTTCAAAACAAACCTCCTTAATACCACCCTGCCGTCCTCCAGAGCCACCAGGAAGACCAGAATTCACATTCCTAAAGCTCCCATAGGAAATCGCCCCAAAGCCCCAGCTGTATGCCGCTTGGGAGGACAAGGGGCTGCTCCAAGCACCGAGTAGATCCGAGCACCGCGACAAGGGTAGCTCCAGCGGGAGAGACAAGGGACAAGCGGCGCAGGCCGCGCTCCTGCCGGCGGGCACGGCTCACCTGAGGCCGGCTGCGGGGCAGGGCGAGGCCGGGCCGTTCCCCCGCTGAAACACCGCGGCAGGCTAAGAGGACGCGGGCTCTTCCCATCAGCGAACCCCCGCGGGCGGCCCGGCGGCCACGTCCTCAGCGGGGCGGGGTGAGGAGAGGAAGGATGCGGAGCGGAGCCCCGCCGAGCCGACAGCAGCAGGGCACGCCGCGGCTCCACCGCGACCATCAGCCCACCACAGCCATCCACCCGCCTCCCGCCCCGCAGCGCACCCCTCCCGCTCGAGGGCAGCCCCCCCGCCGCTTACCGAGGCCAGCGGCCGCCACAGCCCGCAGGAAATCCGAGGAGGGAGGCGGCTCTTCCGGCGGGCGGGCCCAGGGGCATGGCGGGAGCTGTAGTGCGGCCCCCGCCGCTACAGCCCCCCAGGGCCCTGCGGATGTGACCCGGGCGCGCCGGACCCCTCTTCTGCTGCCCCGCCTGGCAGCGCCGGGGGCGAGCGGCGGCGGCGCGGGTACCCGGTGGAGCCTGCGGGGTAGGGCGGGCGGAGGAAGAGGAAAACTACATCTCCCGCCTGCCCCGAGAGGGCCGGGGCGGTACAAAGCGGGCGGTACCTGCCCTGGCCGGGCAGCGCCAACAGGTGAGTGGTCAGCCGGCCGGAGCCTGGCTCCTTCTTCGGAGCTGGGGTCCTTCTCACTGCCGCACCTCGGCCCGCCCGGCAGCCGCGATGCCTTTCCCCAGCTCCAGCGCGGACGATGCCTTCGACTACCTCTTCAAAATCATCCTGATCGGGGACTCCAACGTGGGGAAGACGTGTGTGGTGCACCGCTTCAAGACGGGGCAGTTCAACGAGAAGCAGCAGAACACCATCGGTGTAGACTTCACCGTGCGCTCCATGGACATCGACGGCAAGAAAGTAAAGGTGAGGGGCTGGGGGGACCCAGGGGAAGCGGGGGTACCGCAGCGCCTCCCGCCCGGCCCCGCTGAAGGCAGTAGTAAGACTGGGTGTCTTGCTGGGCAGGGGTGCTTCCGGGGAGATCTTTTCCCGTGGGAGGGTCACCTGGGGGAGGCGGTCGCCCTGATTCGGTACAGTCACCCTAATCTGGTACATGCTCTTGTGGCTTCTCTGGATCAATCTTTGGAGAGAGAGAGCTCATGCTTTGCCTCTACGGAGATAATGTTTTGGAAGCTAGCTCTGGTTTGAAGGGGATATCTCTTCCCTCACTTAGAAACCATAGGATGGTTTGGGCTGGAAGGGACCTTAAAGCTCCTTGAGTTCCACCCCCCTGCCATGGGCAGGGACATCATCCACTAGACCAGGCTGCTCCAAGCCCTGTCCAGCCTGGCCTTAAACACTTCCAAAGGCAGCCACAGTTTCTCTCAGCCTGTCTTCATGGGAGAGGTGCTCCCACACTCAGCATCTTCAGTGGCTCTCCTCTGGACTGGGACACTGAGGAGGGAAAACCCTCTAGTTTGCAAGGCTCTGCTTTGGAGCATGCTTTATTTGGGGGAAGATGAGGACTTGTAAGACAAACACCAGAAGAATTTGTTTTCTACAATTTGCCTCTATGTGCAGATGAGAATTCAGATGCCTGCCCTTTATATGATATGGCTTTGCTCTGCCCAGCCTTGGGTCAGGGCTTCTTAGCTTTTCTTCCTTGCCTATTAAAAGGCTGTAACACTCTGTATCTTTTAGTACAGTTGTTGAAACTGGGTTTCCTGGTCTCTTTACAAAGTTTGGTTTACTCTTGCAGCTTTCTCTTTGGTCTGGTTGGATTGTCTTTACAGGCATGTAAATGTCTCTTCATTGTAGAGATGCAGAGAGGGCAAAGCCAGTACTGTGGTGTAATGGAGTGAGCTGGGACAGGTCTAGCTGCCTTCTAGACAAGAGGTTTCCAATGCATAGCTAGTGATGGCAGACACCAAGGAAGCAGCATTTGCTGGTCTTTACAACTATTACCCTTTCTCTTACAGATCCAAGTGTGGGACACAGCTGGTCAAGAACGCTTCCGGACAATAACCCAGTCTTATTACAGGAGTGCCCATGGGGCCATTCTTGCCTATGACCTTACTAGGAGGTCCACATTTGAATCCATTCCTCACTGGATTCATGAAATTGAAAAATATGGTGCTGCAAACTTGGTCATGATGTTAATTGGTAGGAATCTAATTTTAAATATTACATTATGTAGTTTTCAATATGTATATAAAATCCCCCTTGCTTTTCTCCACTACTTGAAGCCTCTATAAAGTATGCGTCGAAGAAGAATGCAGTTTTGATTGAAAGAGATCAGAAAGTGTATCAATTTGGCCTGAGCTTAAAGGAAATGAGCTTAAAGTCACAGCCTGGTCACAGCAGGACCAAGCTCATAGAAGACAGTGAAACCTTTTTCCTTGTTTCTTTCTTGCTGGAATAATACAACAAGCTTGCTAATCTAGCAAGTAAGGACAACTCTGAGGTTGAATTAAGTTGAATTGAGGTTAGAATCGCAGTAAGCTTTACCCTATGCCTCTGATGTGCAGGAATTTAGCAGCTCAGTAATTCAAGAAGAAGGGGAACACACAGAGCAACACAACTCCTAGTTCTCATCTTTCCTCTCTGTCCTTTTGATAAGCATGCGCATTGCTCTGTAATGAGACTCTGATCAGGTAAGACAGTGGACTGGGGACATGGCTTTTGCAGAGCATGAAGTAGTCTGCATTCCTTCTCCTGTTTCTTCCACTATATTCAGGAAGCTCTGCCCCTTGAGGAGAGGAATCAGTAGGAGTTGCTGAGAATGGAGCTGGTAGGAAGCAGTGTGGTTCCTTCCCTTTGTGTTTCAAGTTGTTATTGCTCTTCCCTCCCCCATGGAAGAAGCTGCAAGTGAGAGAACTGGTGTAGTAAAATGACAGAGCCTTTATTTACATTCCCCTGCTTCTGCCTGTTCTGCTGTGGCACTGTGCGGAGAGCAACACGCACAGCCACAGCAGCCCAAACCAGCTTTTGGAGACAGGCAGCTGAGCCCTGCAGCGCAGCCAGCATGGGTCCTAAGCATCTGCTTGTGCTCCTTGCAGATTACTGTGCTGTGGTAGTTCTTCCTGTTCTTCCTCTGCAGAAACAAACAACAAACCGTGACCTGCATGTACCCACAGTGCTTGGAATGAGTCAAGAGGTGGTGGGGGAATAAATCACTTAACTTTGGTAGGGTTTTTCTAACTCTTCTCATTAAGCTGAAGAGTAAGACCTACCTGTGTGTGCTGTGGGGATTGATGGTGGTAGGATTTGTTCTTTTTTCTTTAAGAAAAAAGGTCTGAAGTTGGTGAAAATGAAGCTTTTAACAAGGATCCAGCTTGGTGCCTTCCTCCAAAGCTGGTGCTTTACTTATTTTGGCAGGAAGTCTTTGTATGTTTAATTACACATAGTCATGTTGTACACCTTTCTAGCATGAGGGTAATGTAAAGTCCGACTTCCCCATCTGGAACTGAAGGAGGAAAGGGGGTTGGGAATCTTTTTAAGAAGGCAAATAACCCTCAAGCAAGGTGTGTTTTTTGGGGTGGGTTGATGTTTTGGTTTCTTTTCCTTTTAGAAAAACTTAAAGGGACTTAATGGGAAGGGAGTTGGCTTATATTCAAATTCAAGATCTGAATTTAATGAAGGGTTGTCTTGAAACTATGAATGTAGACTTCAGCCAAGTACTGCATGTACCAGAACTGATGATAATTTCACATGTGCTGCAGCTACTTAAATAGACAGAGGTATTTTATCTGAGGTGTTTCATGACCTCTGATGGATTTGAACTGCTTCAAGTGAAAGCTAAGTTAACACATGTGGAAACTTAGTAAGTATATATTTTAAGCGTTAAGATGGCTGGTATGAATTCTTGTCTTTGACATAATCTATGACTGATGTGTATAAACAGGTCATGTTAAAATCTGATTCAGTTAACCAGGCTGTTGTGGGGTTTAGTGGGGCTTTTTGGGGGGAACAGGTTTGCTTTAGGCTAACAACACTGCAGATTGTCAGAGCTGAGCATCCACCTTGAGATGAATTAAGGTAGCTTGACAGCAGCGTAACACATGTGGCTTCCACTGAAGGTTGAGTGAGGAATAAAACTTTATGCAAAATTGCTTTGGTTTGCTGTGTACAATCATCATGGCTACAAGATTTCTATATTTTTTAGTATCTAAGTTAAAAGCTACTTAATGTTTAAGAACACTATGGAATAGGGACTAAAAGTTGCTTCCAAGTAATCCTCTGGCATCACTGCCTACAGCAAGTAAGTAGATAAACACAGGGGTTTAGGTTTTGTTTGGATTTTAACTCATTTGCTAGCTGCAGTTTTGATCTACATTCTATGTTTGTGGCTTACATCTTGGTTGTTGGTTGCTTTGTTGGGGTTTTTTTGCAGTAACTTACATTCTTAACGTAAATCTATTGCTTAACAAAACTGAATTAATTTATTGCATTTAAAGATTAATTTGTTGAGAAACTAAGTTACTGAATTATGTGTTTTACTTCTTTTAAGGGAACAAATCAGACTCGCTGGATAAGCGCCAAGTCCTGTTTGAAGATGCCTGCACACTGGCAGAGAAGCACGGGCTCTTAGCTGTGCTGGAGACATCAGCTAAAGAAGCTCAAAACATAGAAGAGGTGTTCATGCTAATGGCTAAGGAGCTAATAGCCCGTAATACCTTACAGCTTCATGGAGAGAACCCTCCAAACAGCATCTATCTTGATTCCAGGCCAGTGATTGCCAGTCCAACTGTGCAGAAGAGCCAGTGCCTCTGTTGAAGAGATATTTCAGAAAGAACTTGAAAGTCATCATTCTTCTGAGGCTGTTTGATTTCACTTTGGTCAACTGATGAGAGTGTGCTATGTGGCCTTGAGCCATCTCTCTTGATATCTCTGCTTTGCAGTTTGGCTTGTAAGCATCTTCAGAGATTGTTGCTGTTGGTAGCACAGGCTGCTTTGAACATGGCAGCTGATACTTTAACACGATCTTCTGAGCTGGGAGGACTCAGGGAGCTGCCAGTCCTTGCCTTAACCAAAGAGAACTGTAGAAATTACTGCCTTCAATCATCTCCTTATGTGATTTTCTGGCTGTGTCAGAAGATAAATTTGCACCAGAGTTCTGTGTTGATTTGACCCTTTTAAGCTATGTTTTTTGTTCTAGTGTGAGCACCTTACTTTTTGCTGGTAGCTTTAAAAAGCCTGACATGTGCTTGGACAGGGCTAACCAACTGCTGCTTATACTTTCATTTAGGGGCAGTCCTGATGTCAGGCATGTAGCCACCCAGGAACTCAGTTATACCTGTGCTGACTTCCTCACCAGACAAACCTGGAGACATCCCTGGGGTTTCACAGCAGGCGGAGTGTGATAGATGAGGATCCCAACCCTCTTCCCGGGGTGAGAAAAGCTGTTTTTCATATTGCTCTGTAAGAACTGATTTCAGTAATGATCTCTGACCTGCTACATAGACTTGCTAGCAGTAGTGAAGCTTCCAAGGCACTGGTAATGGCCTAATCAATGCTGGGGTGAAAGGAATTCCCCCCCACACACACACTGTCTTGCTTTTGATGTGCTGATTTTAATCAAAAGCCTTCTGTAGTTTGCGTGGTGGGCCATTGGCAGCTTGAGAGTATGCCTGGAGATTTTTCAAGGCAGTGTGAAGAAAGGATTCAAGCTCCTGTAAAACTCAGCAAGAGGTTTATGAACTCTCACCTCAGCGCAGTAAGGGAAAGGTTATGGGGTGTACCAGAAGGTTACCCCTAGGCAGGTGTGTAGGCTACTGCTATGGAGATGAAATATCCGGGTAGCAGTAGAAGGGTTTGTATTGCTTCTCCCAAATGCAAGGTCTGCTATTGGAGGCTAATTTCTATGTATCAGAATTGAAGGAAGGGGTTGTGGTTTGGTTGGTTTCTGTTTGGGCTTGGTTTGTTTTATTTTTCCCCGAAAATGGAAATGGGGAAAGGGAGGAAAGAAATATTATACAGATTTTTTTGACTGCAGTCCACATGTACCAAAGTGCATCACTTAGTTACTGTTAAGTTATGAAGTGGAACTCAAACTCTGTAATGATAAAACACAGCATGGATTACAGGCAAAGAAGCCCTGGGAAGGTTGTTATGGTGCTAGCTTACCAGATGGCAGCCTGTCCATGGTTTCTGAGTTCTTCAAAAATAGGGGAAAAATATAGCAAATATTTCTGGAAAATCTTGTCTGAGAAGCACAAAAAATAAAGCAGAATGAATCACTGATTTCTAGTCTAGTATTATTAATGATTGCTCTGGCCAGGTTCTTTGCCATCACAGGCAAATAGAAAGGGTTAAATTCAGCTATGTGTAAACCAGTGGGGTGGTCTTTGGTGTTAGCCTTTAAGCCTCTTGTTGTAGCCTGGTGTGGCAAAAGCATCTTCAGCATCTTCTTTCTGATGTATAAAATCCTCATTTGATCTTGATTTGGTACTAATAGTTGCATTTCAGTTCACATATTTAACAGTTAACACCATAACTTTTCAAAAGTAGCTGAAGGAGTAGCAATACAGCTTCCATGCAACCAGATTTGACTCCTCTTGCCCCAAGGAAGATGGCTGAATGCAAATTTAATACTCTTGTGTGTTTAAAATCCAAACTACTAATGGTAGTAGTTTTTAACTTAGTATTTTTACTTTTTCTTTACTTTCAGTATCCACACATACACTGCTAGCAAACTTTGTTGTATTTCAGATATACCAGCAAATACTAACCTTCTAGAAGAGCTTAATAGAAAAGCATTGTGTTCATCTCCAGTCGCCTTTCATTAGCCACAAATTAGAGGATCTTGCCACCAGAGTATTAATCAGGTTTACTGCTTGGGAGACTACTGTATGAAGTTATGCTGCTTACCCTCAGTATGGAGACTTCTGTAGGCTGATGCTTCCTTAACTGCCCAACACTGCCAAGTGACAGGAAGCTACTTGCAAGTAAGTTTTTCCTTGGCACACAGCTCTGCAACATGGGATCAGGGAGAACAGGCTTGTGGCTGCACCCTGAGCTGCACTGCTCCTTTCCCTTCAGCAGGTGCAACAGGCTCCTTGCTGTTCTTTCAAGAAACTAGACTTGAAAACCTACCTGTTGTGCAACTAAAATGAGTGTGACCTCTCTTGGCTAGCTCTGGCATCTTTCACAAGCCCTGTGTACAGTACAGTAAATGGTTTCTATAGGGTCAGTTTTTGAGCTGCCCTGGAGTCATAGAATCATAGAACAGTTAGGGTTGGAAAGGACCTTAAGATCCTCTAGCTCCAACCCCCTGCCATGGGCAGGGACACCTCACACTAAACCATGTTACCCAAGGCTCTGTCCAACCTGGCCTTGAACACC
>WYDI02022937.1:0-39003 GCA_009867235.2 Psittacus erithacus
GGCACGCGTGGGCCCGCCCGGGGCGACACCCCCCCGCCATCGCGCAACCCGGCCCCGCGCGGGAGGGGTTGCGGGACCCCCCACCCCGTTAACGCCGCACGACCCCCGGGGAACCGTCCCGGAGAGCCCGCACCGCTCCCTCCGATGCGAAAGGGCCCCCCCCTCCCCGCGCTCCCGCAGCGGACGGATGGGGGGGGGCGCGTCCGGCGCGGGGCTAATGATTCACCTCCGCGGCAATTAATGGGCGAAACGAGGCATTAGTCTGTTCATCACCCGGAGCCGTCGGGGAGATGCCCCCCCTCCCCAGTCCCGCACCCCCCTGCTCCCTCACCCGGCACCTCGTCCCCTCTGCAGCAGCGCAGGGTGGCCGCGGGAGTTGAAAGTCCCTGGTAAACCATCTCACCCCCACCAACAGCCACTGCTCAGAGGCCCCAGCTTTGGATTTTTGGTGCTGCCCCCCCCGGGGCGTCCCATGGCTGTGGGGGGTGCTCAGGCAGGAGATGCTGTTGGGGAGCACAGTGGCGTCGAGGCCATGATACCCACAGAGCTCAGGACCCCTTTCAGCAGGAGGGTTCTCAGGCAGGAAACGGGAGGCATCACCTTAACAGGGCCCTCTGTGCCTGCCCAAAGAGAGAGGGGCTCTTTCAGCCACTTCCCGCCCCTGGGACAGGGCTCTCCTGGGCCTCCCACCTTCATCCTAATGCATGGAGGGACCCCAGGGACAGGCGCATGCCCCGCCACCAGCCCTGCCACCACGCACAGGGGCAGCCGGCGCCTTCTAATTAATCCAGCCCTGAGTTATTAGAAACGAGACGAGCCCTTTGCAAATCAGATTAGTGGTGCTCAGAGCTGGGCTTTGGGGATCGCTGGTGTTTAATGGTGAGGCTCTGGAGGAGCAGCCCTGTGGGGAGTCATGTAGCTACAGCCCAGGAGAGTGTTGGAGACAGTCTGGGTGTGGGGTCATTTCAGGGACCCCCAGCCTCTGTGTGTGGGAGCCTGCAGGGGCTGGGGCAGGCTGCAGATGCCCCCCAAAACCTGGCAGTGCTGCTGCAGGGGGGATGGGAGTGATGCAGCATGTGGGGCAGCAGTGGGGAGTCATGCTGCTGCTGGGGAAGAGGAGAGCAAAACCAGCATCCAAGAGCCAGCCCAACACCTCCACATGGACACGGCACCGACTGTATGTGCATGCACTGACAGCTCCAGCCCTGACGGCTGTCCGCTGCTGCGGACAGGTCTTAGCATGGGGACAACACATCAAGGACACGGCCCTCTTCCTCACCCCTTCACCGCTCCCAAAAGCACCCCCTGGCACACCCCATCTCCACTATTCCCGAGCCCTCTGCCTCCTTCTTCCCTTTCCTTCATTGGCCACAAACTCCTTTCTCCACCTCCATGGACTAAAGGCCTCGTGCCCTCGCGCCCAGCGTGTGGGCAGCGAGGCGGGATGGTGGGCGTCAAGACAGGCTTTGTCTGTCCGTCTGTCCATCCGTCCTGCGGCAGCCCTGCTCCGGTCGCTGACGTCAGCGCTCCCAGCAGCCGGGCGGTGGGCGGGCAGCACCGCTCCTATTGTATTAAAAATAATACAGCGGAGCACAAATTCATTACAGATAAGTGTGACAGCCAGCAGGAATTAACGAGTCCGTCTCTCAGCGCCTGACAAACGCCTCCTTTTGTTCCTGGGATGGGTCCTTGAGTCTTTCAATCTTTGGAGATGCCTTGGCTCATTAAGCACATCCTCCCCCAGTAGCTCCCAGGGACTGCTCCCAGTATGAGCTGTGGACAAGCTGGCGGGGCCACCGCTTGTGCCAGTGTGTGCAGTGCTGAGCTGGGCTTGCCCTCCGTGGGACTTGGTGGCCTGGAGTGCTATCCCCAAGCATGGGACCCCAGGTGGGGCGCAAGGTGGGTGAAGCAGCCGCATCTCTGCTCCTGTGGGAAGCATGAAGCTCATGTGAGCTATGGCCAAACTGCCCTGGTGCCGGCACACAACTGCAGCCGACGGGCTGGCGGGTGTCCAAGTCTGCCCTGCTTGGCTGGGATCCCATGGGAAGGGCAGCCAAAGGCTCATCACCAGCCCTGGACATCACCTCCATCCTGCCCTGCAACCCCTGTGGACACCCCTGCTCCCTGAATGGGCCATAGGGACCACAGCAGCCCCAGAGCTGAGCTGGCTCTGGCTGGTGTTTGGAGGATGCTCCTGGTGATGGGAGATTTCTTGTGCCCAGCATGGGCACATATTTGGCACAGCTGATCCCTCTCATCATCCTGGGCAGTGTCACCTGCAGGGTGGCTGCCTGCACAGGCAGGAAGGGATGGGACAGGTGGGATGGGGGGCAGATGCAGGCAGATGGTGGAGGAAGCTCCCAGTGCTGCCAAGTCACGGGGGCACCACAGCAGGGACCGACCCACCAGGGGTGCCAGGGCCCCAGCAACACCTTGCTCTGCTCCCCACCAGTGCCTGGTGAGAGGACACAGAGCTGGCTGCCACATCACCCACTGCATCCACCACCTGCCCGCCCAAGCATCACCCCCAGGCCCTGCAGCCACATGGGCACCGTCCAAGGTCACAGCCTCTGCAGGCCCTTGCAAAGCTCCATGGCAGCGGGAAGCGGGTCCCTGAATACCTGCACCCATCCCTGCAGCACTGCCAGCCCAGCCTGCTGCCACCCATTAA
Source organism: Psittacus erithacus (assembly GCA_009867235.2). Classification (NCBI taxonomy): domain Eukaryota; kingdom Metazoa; phylum Chordata; class Aves; order Psittaciformes; family Psittacidae; genus Psittacus; species Psittacus erithacus. Next base: position 2,672 of record WYDI02022937.1, read on the forward strand.
CACAGGGCAGTTATTTCAATTATCCCCCCCCCATCTTTGCAGAAAATAATTACTGGTCCTTCTCATTGCACCAAGGGATTAAAAGTGGTTAACTCCATTTCCAAAGGCTTTATTATGTTGGTTTTCCCTTCACTGCTGCACAAGGCGATTTCCACAGTGCCACTTAGGCAGCTTTTATCAGTTGTCTTCTGGAGGTAATTGGGTTTTTCAGGAGTCTGTTTAAAATTCGTAACCCAGCCTCTTAAACAAAACAAAAACAGCAGCGGGGAGAAGGGGAAGAGGCAGCACAGAACATGCAGCAGCTGCACCTCTGAAGAGCAGCCCTGGCCCCTTGGGGCTGGCACCTGGTGGGGACAGGGATGGGGGCACGCACCACCGTGCTATAGCATCAGTCTGGAGCTGGACCCTCCAGTGCAGTGGCTGAGCACAGGCTGCAGGGACAGCACTCTGTCCCTCCTGCTGGTACGAAGGGGACCGGGGTCACTCTGTTATGCTGTGGTCAGGGTGAGCATAAGGTGCTCAGACCTGCCTATGTCCAGCCCCTCGTGTGCCAGAGCCGCTGCTTTGCCCTGCACCAAGTCACAGCCCCCCCAGCACACGCGGGTGCCCCACAGCACCCATTTCCCTGTTATCCCCCCATGACAGGCATGGGTGTGAATGCAGGTCTCACTCTGGGGTTGGCACAGGAGTGCGCCATAAGCCCGGAGGATGGTGGGCAGGGAGGTGGCTGGTGCCATGGCTTGACCCTGGCTTTGCCATGATGCTCTGCCCAACAGTGGGAGTAGCACCGCAGTGGGGGGCCCTGAGCTCACTGGAGAGCGCTGAAGAAAATGGGCCAAATCCACCTCTGGAGCCACCCTCACAGGATAACTTCTGCTGGCCACATGCCCTGAGAGTCTTCTTGGCTCTGGGCTTTGCTGTCTGGATTAGGGCTGATGCTGTGGCTTTTTGTGCTCTTCTGCATTGCTGTCATGGGTCCATCTGCCTTAATACCACAGCCCCATCACCACCACTATTGCAGACCCATCGGCATTGCTACCATAGACCCATCTGTCTGCTCCTGCCTGTGGGGATCCCCCAGCCTGCCCTCCCCAGCTCTGTGCCGTGGGGTGCAGCGTGGGCCCGGCAGTGGGTGTTGGGGAGCTGCTGCAGCAGATGGTTGGTAGGGCTGGATCATGGCACCGTGCGCAATGAGGGATGTGTTCATCCCCCAGAGGGGCCATTTGCAGGAGCTGGTTGTGAACTGGTGCCTGCAGGGCCCAGTGTGTGAGCCACAGTGGCTGTGGCTGAGGAGAGATGGGGTGAAGAGAACACTGAGCCCTTGTCTTCCAACTGTTCCCAGCATGGTGCCTGAGAGGGAGAGATGCCCCCAGAGCTCCCCAAAAAGACCATCTACACCTGTGCAAGAGAGTGACAGAGGGGCTGAATCTCCCAGTGAGAGTGCCCAAGGAGACAGGGACCCAGCTCCAGGCTCCACTTAAGGAGCATCCAATGTGGTGGAATATCAGCCACTGCATGCCCAAGTGCCTTGGCTTTGCTGCTGCTGCTCGGTTCCCTTTGATGGGGAGCTCTGCTCCCCCAGCCCCAGTTTCAGGGCCACCCAGAGCCCCGAGGTGTCCACATCCAGGGGATGCCGGGATGGACCCCACCATATGAGTGCTGCAGTGGTGACTCCTTGTCCCCGCAGCTCCCGACTCTCGGCGAGCGTCCGGTGCCTCTGTGCCATGCATTATTAAACAGAGGCACTGCAGCCCCTCGCTGTTTATCCTGGTGTGGCTGTGCGGGGAGCGGGCTGTGGGAGCCACGGTGGCTCGCCGCAGTCTCAGATGGAAGATTTAGGATGCTGCAGGTCTGGCTGACTTCCCAATCAGGTTTATGACCCCGGGGTTACTCGCCCGTGCTCTTCCCACCTCCCCAGCCTATACAGGATGGATCCCACCTCCTTGTAAAAAAGCCATTGTGCATTCAGCCTCGGTGCTATTACCTACACTGCTTTCTCCTGCCCACACAGCAGGTACTTCCAGCATTTACATCCCAATCGCTGTATATAAGGACACCCTTGCGCTGAGTCCACCCCATCAATATTTATGGCAGGCACGCACACCCGCACAGCTCTGCAGGGACCGGTGCGGAGCTGGGTGCAGCACACCAGGCACTGCTTGGGGAGCACACAAAAGCCCCCCCCAACACCTCCACTGCCTCCCTAACCCTCCCCATCGCCCCAGCCATCGCCTGTGGGGAAGGAGTCAGTCTGTGCACATGGTGATTTCCATCCCTGCTGCCCAGGGATCCCCTGCAGGGCCTATGCAGGTGATGATGATGGAGGTGGTTGGGACTGTGCAGGGAGCAGATGCCCAAGGGTTCCCTCCTGGCTCTGTGTCAGGATGGGATTTGGGCATCCATTCCCTGCAGAAAGCCTTGGAGGGGTTATACCCACCCTCATTTCACTGGCAGGGCAAAGGCATGAATGACAAGGGCACGATCAGCTCAAGACTGGGCATCCAGATCACAGTAGAGCAGCGTCAATCCCTGCCTGTCCCCTCCTCTAGCCAAGACACCCTCAAAAATGAGCCCCTGGGTGCAGCTTCCTGTTGTGCTGATAGAGGTGTTGGTTTTACAAAGATCTTGCGAGCTCCTTGGGGCTCCTGAGAGGAGAGAGCCCTCAGGCAGAGAGCCTGAGGTGCTTTAACACCCCCCTGCACTGCTGAGGCTGGGGAGTGGGAAGTGGGTACAATGATGGATGGTCCTGCTCTACCCAAACTCCCAATCCAGCCCTGGGAGAGCGTCTGCCTTCCCAGGTAAGAAGGATCCATTGCATCCCATGAGAGGGGAGCTTTGGGAGCCGAGATGCCCCATGCCATGGGCAACAGAGCCATCCAAAGGCCACAGCTCCGGGGACACCCTGTCCTTCAATGGCAGCAGATGCCTGCATGGTGGGGGGCTCTGTGGCAGTGTGGGGGGACATCTGGGTGACTGGGCTCCATCCAAGCTGCAGCTTGGTGGGAGCAGGATGAGCCTGCTCTGCCCTAACTCAGGGTGCTGGGAAGGTGAGACCCTTGCAGCGGGGGCAGCGGGGAGGGGTCAGGGTCCCACTGCCCACCCCAGCTGAGACCTGCCCCAGCCTGCCTGCACTCAGGGGTTCCGCTGTAGTGTGACGCCGGACGGGCCCGGCACTGCTCCAAGAGCTGCTGGGGCTCTGGCCAGGAAATTCATTCTTGGCTGCTCGCAGTGGGGTTTGGCTCGTACCTTTCCCATCTGGGGGCTTTCAAAAGCAAAGAAAGGAGAAAGAAAAAAACCCTGGCCCTGTGTCAGCCCCACAGTCACCGTCACCTGCCACGGTCCCCATGTGCCCAGCATCCGCCCCAGAGCCTGAGCTGTTCCGCACTCCCATGGGCTTAGCTCATGGTCCAGATGCCTCTCGCCCCAATGGGGTCTCACCAGGATGCCCATGATTGACCCCCTCATCCTTGGGGGATCCGACTGGCTCAGTACTCCCCCCATGGCTGCACTACACCACACGGAGCAGGTGCAATCCACCCAGGAGCCGGGACAGCGCTGCCTACCTTGGTGTGTGCAGTGCCAGGCGTCTGCAGGCTCCGCACCTAACGCAAGGGGACGAGGACCTCACAGGGGCGGCTGAGCATCGCAGGGAGACAGGGCCTGCAGGAGACACCAACAGTGACAAGATCAGCTCCATGGCGGGGCCAAGGACTGGATGGGGTGGAAAAAGCAGAATCGCTTGATGGGTGATCAACACAGCGTACCACTGCCTGCAGCCTCACCCTCCCACGGTGTGTCTGTGCACTTCCCACATCCCACCTCCAAGAATGGGAGCAACTTGCTGCCAAAAGGCACCCTCACCCAAGTGGGAGCCTAGAGGGGCAGGCTGCAGGAGGTGGCAGCCCATCAGGGTCTTTGGTCCTCTCCTGGATCATGGCCACCACCTCCACTGCTGGCAGAGGGCTCCCAGCCATCTCTGCAGGCACCCGGGAGTTTGGTGCTTTCATTAAATATTGAGAGGGCTCTCAATTTTACAGGGTTTTAAAATTTCATATTAACTCTGCCTTCCTCAGCTCGCAGATGATGAATTCCTTCTTCAGAGGACATAATGGCAAGTTAAAACAAGCCGCCAAACAAAAGCCTTCGCTCAGACTTTGCAGTATGAGAAAGGCTGGGCCTGCTCTGGGCTCCCCACTGTGGCTGCACTTCAGGAAGCTTCCGCCCTGGGATCTTGTCCCTTCCTGGAATCCCCCTGTGACACGTAGGGAGATGCAGGGGTGCTCCAGGGGGATGCTGGCTTGAGCAGGGGCTGTGCAGACACCCAGGCACCAGGGTGCTGGGTGCCATCCTGGAGTTTCTGGGGTGATTCATCCCCGCAGTGCTGCTGCTGCCACTGTGACGGGTGGTGCCACAGGTGTGATTTGTGTTGTGTGACTCTAGGAGCAGGCTCCTGGGGAAGTTACAAATTCATCCTGACTTCGAGCAAAGGCTTTTCCTGCATCCTAGGGAAGGAGGGAGGCTTTGTCAAATTGGAGATAAATATATGACCCAGGGGAGCTGGGGGAAACACAGGCAAACAGCGAGACTGGAGGAGCTGGGACTGGGATGGATGGAGATGGATAGATGGATGGATGGATGGATGAAGCCTGCCTTTTAAAGGCATTACAGAGCAGGGATGCCTGGTCCCAGCCCCCAGGTACAGCACTGGGTTTGGCAGGGTGCAGGCTCACCCCAGGGACCCCGAGCTCTGGGAGCTGCAGGGAAGGGGAAGAGGGATCCCCGAGGAGACCCCAAAACAGTGACTGTCGCCTGGGAAATGCAGCTACCAGCTCAGCCGGGGAAGGGCTCAGCAGCAGCGTGAAGGTGACCTTTGCTGGGGACAACCGCTGCCTCCTTCAGTCTGTGGGAAGGCTGCAGAGCGGGGTAAGACGGTCTGCGGAGCGCTGCAGGGATGTGTGCCGGGGGGGTGGCTGGTTTCCACACAGCTCCGTGCCAAGCAGACAGCTGGGCTGGGACAGGACCAGTCCCTCGCCTCGCCAGCCACGGCCTGGGGTGTTCATCAGCCGTTCTTTGCTCTTCCCACCCTTTGCAGAGGGTGGAACAGGGACCCCCCTGCACAGGGAGCTGAGAGGATGCAGAGGATCTGGGGGGTCCTGCTCTGATCCCTGCAGGGTATTTTTTATCTTAGCAGGACCAAAGTGTTTTTTTCCCTGCCTTTGCAATGGGCAGAGCCTGCCAGTACCATGAATGTGCATCCCACCTGGACAGCTCAGTCTGTCTGTCCGGCCAACCAAACAACTGCAGCCAAAGCAGAGGACAGGGAAGAACAGAGCAGGGTGAGAGTGCCAGGACCCCCCCAGCTCCAGGGACTGTGGTGTCCCCAGGCACTGGCAGGGATTCTTTTATCCAGCTGAGGTCTGGACAAAAGGCACAGCATTCAGTGAAAACTTGATGAGAGCATTAGCGAGTCCTCAGCTCTGCTTTGGCACCTCCAGCTCTTGGCACCCTGCTTTGATAGCTGAGCTGGTGCAAATATCTGTGCGGGAGGGTGGGCTGGGGAAGGGGAGCAGTGGGGTGCAGGGGCTGGAAAACTCCGGCCCACATCTCAAAGAGCTTCTGCATAAGGGAGATGCTCTCCCTTAAACGTCTTGGGGCTACCATCCCCTCTGTGTCTGAGCACTGGGGTGAGAAGAAAGGCTCAGAGCCATGATGCTTGGGGGAAGTATGTGCAAACTGGATGCAGCACTGGCAGTGCATGGTCCTGGCTCTCGCACAGCGATGCAAAGGGGTCGGGGTGCCATGCTGCACTGGGCAGCCCCCAGAGGCATTTCCCAGTTGGGTTCCGGTACCTGACCCAAACTGCCTTGCCTTCAAAAATTAGACCCTCAGCCTCAAAGATCTTAATGCAGAATTCATGTTGCCACAGGCCAGGGCAGGTCTGGGTCACACCATCACGGGGCTCTGAGGTTTGGCTGAGATATGAAATGCTGCTGAACCTCTGGTAAGTGATACAGCAGAAGCCGGTGGCACCAGCTAGGGAGGGGTGGACTTGCTGCCTGGCTGCTTGCAGGAGGAGCAGGTACCTGTGGTGCAGAACAGCACAGAAAAGGTGACATGTATTTATAACTTTTAAGGTATAAATCCTGGTATCACCGTGGCTCCTGACAAGGCACTGGGTGACCTTGTGAGACACTGGAGCCTGGAGGCATGGCCCAGAAAGCCCATGGGGCAGATGGTCCAGGCCTCCATGGCCAGGAAAGCTCTGTGAAGCCAGGAGAGGCGGAAGGGAAAGCTCCTGGGACGAGTGAGCAGAGTGCTCACGCGAGAGCAGCCCGCAGGAGCGCAGCTTGTTTACCCTGGCTGAGCAGGCCTGATTGCTCTCTATAAATACACCCCGCGAGTAAACACCGGGGAGGGAGAAGGATCATTTAAACTCGAGGATGATGCTGGCATAGAAACAAATGGGGAGGTCTGGGCAGGAACATGAAGAGGCTACAGGCAAGAGCAGGAATCCTCTGGCCACTGGGAAGCTCCCGCTCCAGGCAGGGGGGTCTGGTCCTGCATGTCTGGGCAGCACATGATGCCCGAAGGGCTTTGGCTCTGTGCTGGTGGGAGAGGTGGCAGCCTGGGTTGCAGTGACCATGACCACTGCCAGATCAGACTTCTTGAGCTCTGGGCCATAGAAGCATGTGGTGGGGCCCAGTGGTGGGGATGGAGCTGTGCCAGTGGTCACCATCTGTTCCCCACAGGGTTTCTCTGCAGTACCTGACCTCTGCTGGGATCTCTCACTTCCAGTGCTTAAACCGTGCTGGGCAAACCAATAGGGATCCCCTAGGCTCTCAACAAGCGATACCGGGCCTGTCAGGCTGCAGGGAAGAGCCAAGGTGCAAACTGCAGCCACCCTCCAGTGCTGTGGATGTTCATAGCTCTGTCTGATGGGGTCATTTCAACACTGACGTTATCACATCAGGATACCAAAGAAACAAACACTCGGCTCATGGCCAAGGAAAACTTTAGCCATTTTTCTGTGCTGGTTTGTCTCAGCTGAGCTGTCTCCAGTTTCCCCAGGGTTAGACACCCAGAGTGGTGCTGCCAACCGGGGGCTGAGCTCTTTGTTTTTCCCGGCCATGCTGGAGCTTGTCCTGGGAACCCTCAAGGTCCTGCGGCCTTGTGGGGGGATGAGAGCAGGTTTGGCAGGGAGGACACCTCTCTGCACCCTGAGCCTTTCCTCATCCTCTATTTACCAAACCCAGCACCTCAGCTTGTCTTGAATCACCCCGGCTTCTTCACCAACCTCATGCAGTAGCTGCCACTGCGCACAGAGCTCGTCTGGTTACATGGAGAAGCCCTGAGCCATCAGCCCTGTCCTGAGCAAAGGTACGAGCCTTGCTTTACTGCTCTGACTCACCGCTCTGCCTGCCTCAGGCAGTGGCTGCCCGGTCATGCTCGTGCCATGTGGGTGGCAGTGCCACTGCGTGCTGCCAGGCCTGGGTCAGAGCAGCCACCTGCCCCATGTGCTGCAGCCAAGGTGCTGGGGATACGGTGAGGAGAAGGGCTGGAGAGTGGGGTACGGGAGGGAGCTCGTAGGGACGGTGCAACAGAGAGAGGGGTTGGAGCCCCGGGGACTGGGGACTGTGCAGCTGGAATGCTCCACGAGTGGCAGGACTTAGCCGCGGGGAGCAGGATGGAAGAGGAAGCCGGTGATGGGGGGGCGTGGGAAGAGCCCAGTGGGTACCAGGAAGCTGCGTGGAGCCTCCCTGGGTTCAGGCAGGAGGTTTGGGGGGAGCAGGTCCCCTCCTCTCCCTGCTCTGCAGGGGATGGCCAGGCACGGAGGGGCTGGAGCGAGGGGGGTGCAAAGCATAGTCCAGGGGTGACAGCCCTTCTAATGCCATTCCCTCCACATCGGCGTCCCCCACTTCCCGATCCCTGCGGAGGGGCAGCCCGGGCGCTCCGCTCAACCCCGCATCCCGCACCTGAATCCTTCTCCGCATCCCGCTCCGCATGCCGCATCCCGCAACCCCGCGGCCGCCGCCCCGTTACATAAGCCAGCGGCCCCGGGAGGCTCATCGGGGCCGATCCCGGTGCCTGGCCCCCCCCCGGCTCTGCGGCACCGCGGGCCCGGCCCCGCACCCACCTGGCTGCTCTCGGCGCGGCTCCGGTGCGCCCCGTCCGCCCCCGGCGCAGGGAAGGAGCCGCCGCCGGAAGGGAGGCGGGAGCGGCAGCGGTATGGGGGGGGGCCCCGGTGCTGGCTCCCCCTCTGCCGCACGGCCTCCCGGGCGGGGCCGGCTCCGTGCCCGCCTCCGGCCCGCCCCGCAGGCAGCCCCCTGCCCCGCAGCCGGCAATTCCCCTCCGGTACCCGGCGATTGTCCCCGCTGCCCGGCAGGTCCCCTCAGTTCCCCGTAATCGCTCCCCCGGTACCTCGCCGCTCCACTCGGAACCCCGCTTTTGCCCCCCTGCTATCCGACCATCCCTCTCCCGCTACCCGGCTCTGCCCCCAGCACCCAGCAATTGCTCCTCCGTACACAGGCATCCTCCTGGTACCTGGCTATGCCCCTGGGCCCCGCAGTTGCACCTTCAGTACCTGTAGCAGCCACCCCACAGTACCAGCCCGTGTGCCCACTGGCCACGGCCATTCAGCAGTGCTCTCCCATACTCATCCTTCCCATTGGGAGCCAGCATTTCTCCCCCCCAGTCAGTGATTCCCCACCCATGGCACTGCCAGCCCCCCAGAGGAGGAGTCTCTAGACAGGGCAGCTCTATGGGTCTTGGTGTGTGGGTGGTGTTCCTCAAATCATAGACTCCCATTGCACCTGAAGAAGCTTTTGCCCATGCTCTGTTGCAGGACATCCTGAGGATGGGGGTTGATGATGACCTGGGAGCTCGCTGGGGTCCACAGGGCTCACAGACAGGTCAAAACTCCGCCTCAGGGCCTGGTCCTTGGTGCAGAGCATGGCCAAGAGGGCTCCTGAGACCATGCTGGGACTCATTCTCTCCCTGCCCAGCCCCTCTCCACAAGCTGCTGCCCTCCCTTCCCTGGCAGGCAGGCAAAGCTGTAAGTTCCCTGGGTTTCCTGTGGATTTGTGGGTGCACAGAACAGTTCCTGCCAAGCCCTGGGGTTGCTCTGGGGTTGGTGCTTTCTGGGATTGGCTTCTCACGTTGCAACTTGTGTTTGCTGTTGGTTTGGCCATTGAGATCTCAATTGTCCTCTGAAAAATGGAGTTCTGCCTCTCTGCCCTGATAAGGGGGAGCAGAACGGCTGTGCCTTAGCGCCTGGGAAGGGTTCACTCGGGTGGCCCCAGGGACTTGCTGCTCTCATTTTCCACCCTAGGGAACCCCTCCTCATCCAAGCACCATGGCAGGTAGGATGTGGGTCAGCAGGGAGCCACCTCTGCGGTCAGTCCTCCCGGCTCCCTGCCGTGCCACTCATCACATCGCACAGCAGCTCACTGCACCACTCCTTCTTGCAGGGCTGCTGCGGGATGGAGAGGCTGATGAATAAATCAATCCCCCTCAGTGCTGAGGCAGCAAAACTTAGATGAGAGTGGAGTAGCAGCGCCGGGGCTGGCGGCCTGACGGCCGGGGTGGCACCGCTTGTGAATTCCCCCCATGCAGCCGCCGCAGACAGAGCTGCCTGCAGCCAAGTGGGCAGCTCTGATTGCCTTCTCGCCATGTTTTATTTATCAAAGCGCTCAATATGCAGGCTCCCTCCTGATGTCCCACATTCTTCCTGGATTCTCCTGCCTGGAAATGGGAGCAGCGGTTTGGAGAGGAGCTGTGAGGTGCTGCCGGCTTAGATGGCACCGTCCCCTTCGCCTCACCGTGGTGGGTTTCCATCAGCCATTGGCATCGCCCTGCCATGTGGCTGTCACTCAGCCACCACTGTGCTGAGGAGACCAGGTCCCTCGCTGCGAGCAGAAGGACAGTGCTGTGCGAATGACCTTTCCTGAGCTCAGGGAACACTTTTAAGGAGCAGCCAGGCTCTCGCTGCTCCTTCCGCGCTTTGCCAAGAGCTGCGGCATCCCAGCCTGCTGCCAGATGCTGGAGGAGGCTGCTGTGATGCCTCCGTGACTGGGAAAGGCTGGTTTAGATATGGACCTGGCCAAACGGTGCCCATGCCCACTGTCACTGGCTGTGTCCTGGCCCCTGCTTGCTTTCCTCCATCGCCTCCAGCTGACTGCTCAGGAGGAAAGGGAGCTGCAGGGTGTGTTTCTTCTGCCTCACTGATAATAAATAAGCCCCAGTAATGAGTTGGGCTCTGGTGGCCGGGCAGGTAGTGGTAATAATCCCCCAATTAAGTGGACGAGGCAGACGGTTAAGTGCAGAAAAACCACAAATAAATAATAAGGAGAATAATTTAGGAGCAGGGAGGAGCTGGCGGCTGGGTCTCTCAGCCTTCCCCCTGGAGGCCGGCAGGGCAGGCTGGGAAGTGTAGTTCTGCCTGCCCTGCTGACGTCCTCCTCTGGAGGGTTGGATATCTTGGATTTTTACCCCATTCCCCGCCCTGCTCCAACTCTGGGTGTCCCATAATGTTCCAGAGCAGCTAGCTCTGGGCATGGGGAGTGCGTCAGGAGCATGGCTCTGATGGAAGGCTGTGTGCACAGGGCGTCCCTGGCTGAGAAGGGAGCCCGCAGGGCTGACACCAAGGAAGCCCTGCCGGTCACCCTGTCCTTTGGCAGGGAGTCTCTGGGGCTGTTTCCATGCTACTGGCGTGGGAGCCAAGGGTATGGAGGGGCTCCAGCCATGGGAGGGCTGTTTTGCCTGCTCACCCCTGCCATGCACGAGGGAGCATCCCTGCTCTCCTGCCTCCTGTGGGTGGAAATACGGGCTTATAGAGCTTGGCAGAGGATAGACCACAGAGGTCCATGCAGGAGCTCTGCTGGATGGTGGCACAGCACAGGCTTTTTCCCGGAGCCCTGAATGGACACATAAACAACAGCGAGAGCGAGAGCAAGAGCAAATGCCTCCCTGGCACTATCGATCTCAGCTGTGAGCTGTGTGTGCCTCCCTGCTGAACTCGGAGGGCCAATCAATAGTTGTATTTCTCCTCAGCCTTCACAGGGCTAATGGGAGCCACCAGCTTTATCATTTCCCTGAAGTGGCCAGGAGGAGCTGGCCATGGGCAGGTTGAAACAGGACCCATTTCTCCTTTGCATTTGGAGCCTCGAACTTTTCATATATAAGCCTGGAGCCTTCCAACCAGGCACTGGGAAGGCAGCAGCTCTGCCGAGGCTGCAGAGGCAGTGGACACCAGTCCCTGGCTGTGGATGCTGGTGTGGGGTAGCTGTGATTAGATGCAAGCAGACACTTTGGAGCAAAGGTCTCCAGGCTCGTGGTGCGCAGGACCTTGTCCTTGTGGCGACACGTTTCACCCTTCATGGCAGTCAGCAGTGGCTGTGTTGGTGTGTGCAATGCAGGAGGAGATGCTCAACACTATGGCTCTACCTGTGCCACTACAGGTGACTGGGAGGACATATCCACTATGCATGGGTAGGAGAAGGAATCCTGTGGTGCTGGAGGACATGGTCCCATCCTGCCCAATGGCAGCGCTGCAGATGGTGCCACTGCAGGGATTTTTCCCATGCTGGCAGCAGAGGAAGGGGACTCAAGACAGGCATAAGAATCCCCACATGAAGTATAAGAAAAGAAGCTATTTAAGTATTACCTCCTCCGCATGGTGAGCCTGCAGCCAGGCCCTTATCAGAAGAGAGAAGGCAGATAATCAGCCATTCCTGTTAGGCAGATAACATTATAACCCTCGCATGGCATCAAACCCTGTGGGAAAAGGTGGTGGTTGCTGGTGAGAAGGTGATGGAGGGGATGCTGTGGACAGCCAGGATGGAGCCTGCCCATGGTCCTACCAGCCACCAAACCTGGGGCAGTGAGTGACCAGCATCAGCTCAGCAGCCGGGACCCCCGCCAGGAATTTCCAAGGGACAGCAGGAATTCCTGGATATTTTCATTTCTGCCTCTGTGTGTGCAGTACCTGGAGCTGAACTCCTCCAGAGGAGGAGCGGGGAAAAAAAGGAGCAAAGTCAAATCAAAGAAATCAGGGCTTTGATGCCTTTCCCTTTGAACCTAGGGGCTGGCAGAGCCGCGTGGTGATGGGTGAGGGACTCTGGTGTGATGGTGGGGTGCTGCTGCAGGATGTAGTGCGGACCGCGGTCCTTTCATCCTGTTTGTGCTTGGAAAAGCCAAGCCAGGCCCCCATATGCCCTCTGTCCTGTTTTGGAGGGCAGATGATGCCCTTCATGGAAGACTGCAGAAGATCGATGTGTTTTTGAAGGCAAACAAGAGTTTTTTGCCCTGACACAGCACGGGCGCCTGCTCCGAATGCTAAGCAGCTCCTTGGAAGGCAGTCTGAAAGCACAAAGGGAAGCAGGACTCAGGAGCAGAGTGCTCAGCCCCCTCCTATGGCCCCCAGGACATCGCCATCCCTTCCTGAAAGTCACAATAGAGATTTAAACGTGCAAGAAAAATATCCCCAAGGATTCCAGGTCCGGGGGGTCTAGGCAGTGGCATCTCCCCTCAGGAGGTCATTGTTTCATGGTGGCCATGGTGGCATCTGCTGCTCAGGGGGGGATCTATTGGAGCATCATTCTGGGGGGATTTCAGCATGACTTCATTTTGCAGGCAGTTGCTGCCATTGGGACCTGCTGCTGCTGGTGGGATAGCAAGCAGAGAAGTGCAAGGGACCCATCCCAGCGGTGTCCCCAGCTGTAACCCCCTCTGCCTTGTTTGCGTTTGAGCCTGCACACAGCAGAGCATCTTTGGGACTGATGTTGCAGGAGTTTGGGGGTGGTTGGTGCAGAGCCATAAGGTTGCTCTGCACCAGCCACCCCCAAACTCCTGCAGCATTTGCCCTGGCTGAGTCCCCATATGGGGATGGCATAGCAACATCTCACATGCAGCCAAACTGCTACCCCTTGCCCAACGGGTCTTGCAGGGCAGAGGGTTGGGACCTGCACGGTGTCAGCTCTGAAAGTGCACTCTCCATAGACTCTCTCACCTTTCCAGCTAATGGAGGTGATTTTCACCTCCTTTCATCTGGAAAACCACTGACAAAAATCATATCACAACTTCCCTGGCAGCAGGAGAGGTGAAGAGATGTGCTTGCCATTCATAGCAGATGATTTTTCGTGCTGCCTGTCAGAGGAGGATTGCTTTGGCTTGGGATACAGAGCAGTGCTCAGCCTCCCCTGTCCCACACCCAGCTGGGCACAGGGATGCGCAGCAAGGGTAGAGGTTACTCACCCTCGATTGCTGCTTCTCCTCTGTCCTCCCTCGTGCCTGCCCTGTGTGAGGTGATGAGCAATGCAAAAATAGCCCAGCATCAACCTCGAACAGCAAACATCCCAGCTGAGGGGAAGGAGGTTGGGGTGGTGCATCCACAGGGATCCTCCCTATACCCAAGCACAGCCTCTCCCAGCAGCAAAGATGCCTGGGATCATCCAGCAATGGAAGTGTCTCTGGCCAGCAATGGGAGCATCATCATGGTGGGGCAGCTGCTGCTACTGGCTCCTTAGGAGCCATTGTAATCTCATTCCAGGAGCAAATCACATTCCCAGCAGCCAAGGGCATGTTAGGTCTTAATAAAAATGGTAATTCCCAGCAGATTGAGTTGGGAACAGGGAAAGCAGTTGTTGCTTCCCCTTGCAAGGCCTTGCTGGTGCCCGCAGGGAGCGTGGTGGTGATGGAGAAGGCAGAGGGCTCTGCAGAAGGATGAGGCTCCATCTGGAAAGCGAGAGCATGGGGAGCTTCCGCAAAACCCCAGCTCCTCACGTCCTGCAGGATCTGGCTTCAGCTCCTTGCCTGCCCGCTCCCTGGCCTGCTGCTCACCCCAGCTGCCCAGCCCTGGAAGCCGGAACTGTTTGTTTGCAGTTTCCTAGGAGAGAAATCATGTTAAAAAAATTAATTACACACCTGAAAACAAAACCTGGCTGCTCAAGTGCACATCAGGGATAAATGGTGCGCTCCAAATGAGACAATTTACAGCTTGGGTAAGTAATGAAGGAACCCAGCCAGGCGTGAAAGCGGAGGCAGAGAGTGACTTTGGGGGGGTGCAAGGCTTTCCACCTCCAGCCCCTCCATACCTCTGACCCCCTCTTCATTGCTGCTTGCTGAGAAACCCCAATCTGCTCAGCACAGCTGGCTCCTTGCAGCCCCAGCCTGGGGAGCTGAGCAGGGATTTTGGTTGAGTTTGAGCCCATTTAGAGCTTGGAGATGGGAATTGCCCTGGAGAATGGGGCAGATGGGGTAGGTAATGGAGCAGAGGGCTGTGCTGTGCACCCCAAAGTGAGAGGGGCCCCGTGGGCCCTGCCACACCCGTGGTATCCCAGCAGGGATGTCCGGCATGGGGAGCCCTCACTGCACCCTGGCCCCCCTGGCATCCCCCATCCCACGCTGGCCTCTGCAGTCCTGTGCCACGCGGTGTGTGGGAGTGCTGGCAGTGCGCTGCCGGGAACGGGCAGCGATCCAGGCTTGCCGGGGAGAGGAAAATCATTTTTCCCTTATTTTTCCCTTTACGGTGTCCTGCCGGGTCTGTGAGTGCAGGGATTTAAAGGGGCTGTGTCCCAGTGTCATCGCCCCAGGGTGGTGGGAATGGTTGATGTGGATGGATCTGTTCGGTGGAGCTGAGCTCTCCTTTGTGTGTGGGCTGGTGGCTGTGGGTGCTGTCTGGCTTGCTTTTGGATAGGGTTCAGCTATGGGGAGTGTTGCTGCCCTGGGCACCTCTCTGGGCAAAGCTGGAGTGTGGGCAGCACCCATGAGAAGTGAAGAGATGCTTTGCCCCCTTCACACTGCCCACAGGGGAGCTTGGGGCTCAGCCTCACCCCAGAAGCCATAGGAATCAACCCCCCTCCACTTACGCCCCTCCTTGCCCCCCATGTGCTGCCCACCAGCTTCAACAAGGGGTAGGTTCCCCCCAGGCTCCCCAGGCTGCCAACATGCAATGACGTGTGGGACTGGGACCAGCCTCTCTTCTCCCCTCTCTGCTCGACTCCCACCTCTGCTCAGAGCTGCCTCGGAAACCAGCCAGCTAATGATGCGAGCTGCGGAGCAGATGGGGGACCTGACGCTATACTCCCCAGCAGCGGATTAAGCATGCAAATAGATGTATAGCGACGCAGTGCCTCTTGGCCTGTATCCTTTCCACCCCCACCACACGTATGGCATTTCAATTCACAGCATCCCCCGGCCTGGCCTGGAGCCACATGTGAAGGGCAAGGATGGACAGATGGACACAGGGCTGCGGATGGTCCATGCAGCCCTGCCTGCATGCAGGTTGGCCCCTGGTTTGCAAAAGCTCCTCGAATTCTACCCCTTCCATGTGTTCCTGCAAGATAGCAGTGGTTGCACGGATGAGCTGCATTTGCTGCATCATCTCCTCTGCCCCTCTTTGTGCTCTCCTTTTGTAGCGTTGGTGAGTGCTGCTGCCCTGTGCCCCTTTTCTAAGGGAGATGTTGTGCAGAGAGGTGGAAGCAGGGCTGGAGCAGGGACCTGGGTGCTGCAGCAGGGATGCTCTGGGCTGCTGGCACAGCTGCTCTTGCTCTGGGGAACACCAAGAGGAGTGGTTTAGATCCTGCAACACCCGTGACCACTTCTCGGCCACAGAAAGTCTGCAGAATGTGATCTGGCAGAGGCAGGACAGTCTGGCTGAGTCCTATCCCACCTCCAAAACCTGTTGAGAGCTGGAAGGTGCCATGAGGGTTGGGGCTTCATGTTGTCTGGCCCCACCATGTGCCCAGGGAGGACTGGGGCAGCCCCAATGGGGCCCAGTTCAACCTGGAGTGGGAGCAGAAAGCATGCTCTGCTTCAGCCCCATAAACCAGCCACCCCTAAAAAGAGGCAAAGCCTCCCCGTCCCAACATGGGAATGAAAATGCCTTCACCTGCAGCATCCCTCCTTCAGACCACCTCTGCCACCGCAGCGCAGCATAACGTGCGACGCCGTTATCTCTAATGCCTGGGAGCAGGAACAGATTAATATTCATCACAAGGGACCGGAGCATATGGAATATGAATAATGCTAATTGTGTCTGTATAGATTTAGCGTAAGAAGCTTCCGTGCATTAAGGAGGGAGGGAATTAGTCCTTCTCTGAACCGTTTCAGACTCATTTGCAGTGAAGGAGAGCCTGCCTGCCTGTGGGCTTTGAGATGGGGGTGAAGATAAAACTTGTGTCCCATGTCTGAGTGCAGGAGAAGCTCAGGGATGCAGGGTGGGCGCACGCACCTTCTGCCTCTCAGAAAACAGTGAGGGAGCAAACTCGGTCACTGCAGATGCCAAGGAGGAAAAGGGGCTGCCTGCAGGTACGTGAGCTCTGTTGCTGTGGACTGCCGTGGCCAGAGACACCCGGAAGCTCCTGGTCCCTGGGTGAAGATGCAGTTGTGCAGGGCTGGCTGATACATCCTCCTCGCATCATGGGTGAATTTACCTGTCCCCAGGCGCAGGCAGCTGCTGCTCATGGCAGGGAGCTGGCAAGAGGCAGTGCCCTGTGTGCAGGGTGCTGGAATGGCTAATGAGGCACTGGAGACAAGAAAACTTCATGCTTTAAACATTCATCCCATTTGCCTTCTGGGGATGAGGGTTGGCGCCCTGTTTTAATTGGATCAGCTCATGGCTTTAATAAGAAGAGAAGGCTCATTTACTAGGCTGGGCAGTGGAGGCAGGCAGGAGAGCTGGCTGGGCACTGTAGGTCCAGGGCTTTGGCAGAGCCTCCCGGGTCCAGGCAAGCATGTCCCTTTCTTGTGTGTCATGGGGGCCATGGGGGACCTGGTAGGTGGCCCCCTCCCTGCAGGGCATGGTGCTGAGCTCCCCTCTCTGCCCCAGTGCTGCAGTGGTGGGTCCAGGCTGGATACCCCTTTTCTGCTGTGCCAAGATGGTCCCATGGAAGCGGGGACCTCGGGAAGGGCTGGGGTCAAACCTCTCCTGTGGGCTAGAGCTGGAGAGAGAGGTTTTCCATCCCCAAGGAGAGGATGGAAAACACCCGGGCTCCATCTGCTCCCTGAGGTGCCTCCTGGCATCACTGCGGCTGCAGGGTGACGGAAGCTCTATGCCCTTCCCTATGCTCCCCTGGGCCAGCTTCACAGTTGTCTTCAGCTTGACCACTGGCCTCTTTCTCCCCTCCCATCACCGAGAATATGGGATTCTTCTTTCTGCACTTTGATCTCTCCAATTTTTAGCTCATTCTGGCTGCCTTATAGGCACTAATCCCTCTGCAGGCATCAGGGAGAATCCACCTACACTCCATGCAGTCTGAAGTCTTATTGTGTAAACAAAATCTCAAACACGAAATCCCTAATCCTCAATGGTTGAAACCTCCGATACCTGCTCCCATGTGTCCTGCCCAACAGAGGCTGGAAGAGAGAGGGAGGGTCACTGCTGTGTTTGCTCCCATCCTCAGCCTCAGCCCAAATTAAACATCCGTGCATGCTTTTAACCTTGGGTTTTTCCTTTCTTCCCGGCAGCCCATGGCATTGAGCTGCCTCCGGCCCCCTCCCTGCTCCACTGCATTTGTTCAGCTTAGGGGATCAAACTGGGTGACATTTGGAGTTGGGATATTTAAAATGCAAATCTCCCCTGGATAGATAAGTGGAATTTACTCCCTCTTATGAAGGGAACCTCTGGGGAGAGCTGAGCGCCGCGGCTGGCCCGCTCTGCATGCGAAATCCAGCCAGAGGGGGGGAATCGCTGCCTCCCCCCCAGCCCAGCACTTCCGGGCAAACACTCCTGCGACAACCATCCTCATCACCATGAAGGCTTCCGAATTGCCCGCAAGCACAGCGAGGAGGTAAGAGCTGCGGGGCCGGCAGGGAACCTGCGGCGTTTCTGCCAGGGAGGGAGAGATCTTGGTGGCCGCTGGTGTAATCCCAGAATTGCTGTTTTCCGCCTCTGCTGCCGATGGATCATTGTCTCTCTCCCTCCCAGCTCGGAAATTAAAGCTTTCGCCACTTTTCTCACTACAGAGGAACAAATGGGTGTCTGAGAGGCAGAGATTTACACTTTACATTCCCTTTTGGAAACCGAGTGTGATTTTCCAGCCGCTGCAGATGCTGGGCCTGTCCTGATGCACTGAGATGGGCTCTTAGAGGGGGGAAGAAGGAGCCCCCCATATCTCCCCCTCCTGACCTGCCTGCAGCAAACCGGGTGGGTGCACATCCCAAAGGGTCTGGCTGAGAGAAGGCTCCAGTCCTGCCTTGCCTCTCTTCACTCCTGCAGGTGGCCCCCCCCTTGCCCATCCCTGCCCAGGGGTGCAGGCTCCAGGCTGGGCTGATTCACCTCCTGACGTGGTTGCGCTTGAAACCTGCTGAACCCCCCAAAGGGAGGAGAACCATTTGCTGCCAACCCCATCCAGGATGTGACTGCAGACACGAGGCTGCAGCTGGTTTAGGGGATGGGGGGACTTAGGGGTTGGGAGTGTGTGTGAAGTGCACCAGTGCTGAGATGGAGAGAAGCAGCTCCAGGTGGGGAAACCCTGGGAGGGCTGTTGGGGGTGTTCACCAGCCCGGGAGCCATGCACAGGCAGCAGCTTCTTCCCTGCCAGCCTCTGGTCCCCAGCAACAATTTAAGCAAAAATGGGAAAATCATAAAGCAACAGAAGTTGAGCAGCTCTTTGAGCTGGTTCCGGGCTCCGCAGCGGCTGGGGGCTTCCCGCAAACCACAACGCACCGAGGAATATCTGGAGCCTCATAAATATGCTCTGGGAATGGAGGAAAAGGGATTTGAATTTCAGCTTTGATGCATAATGTGCTTTCTGGGGAAAAAAAATAAAAATCAGCCTTCTTGGCAGGGACCAGACAATGTCCCACTAAATCTCCTGGAGGAGCGCGTTGCCAGTTGCACAGATAAAACCTCAGTGAAACACAATTAGCTGCTACTTGGATTAAGCCAAACTTGCCTCTCCCCATCCACCCAGCCACCCTGGCCTGGCAGCACGATGAGGATTGTTTGGTGCGAACCTCCTACATCCCCAGCTCCACCGGGATGGATGGGACAGCGGCTCTGCCCCGGGAGGAGGATCACCCTCTGTTCATGGTTAAGGGGATGTGCAATGAGCACATAGAAGCTGGAGTGCTGTAGGGCAGCCCCTGCCATATCACCGAGGACAGGGGCTCATCACTGCTGGTTTGCTGTGGTTCTCTGTGCTGAGGAGCCTGGTGGGGAGCCTGGGGCAGGGTCCCCGTGTTGTCCCCTATGGTTCAGCCAGCTTGGGTTTGGGGCACAGCAGAGCTATCTCCTTTCCTTGCTCAGTCCCAGAGCAGGGAGAATAGGGCTGAGGGGACCTGCTGGTAGCAAAGGTTCCTGAGAGATATTTTCCTTTAGGCAGAAACATCTTGAATGTTGATTTTTTTAAAAATCTTTATAAGGTGGGATGTTTTCTGATCATGGCGTTTTCAGGCTTAAGCATCACTCGTGGTGGGAATCACAGAATGGTTAAGGTTGGAAAGGTTCATAATGTCTCACCCCTGTTTGCCGCTGTCTTCCAGGGTATCACATTGAGCCCAGACGTGTGTCAGCCTTGCTTGTGCCCCGGGCAACTTTCAGAGCAGGCTCCTGCTTCCAGGCTGGGTCGTGGTGTCCCAGGGCCAGGCTGTCAGGCAAAGAGTGCAGAGGAGATGGGAAAAACATCTGGGAGCCATCCCCAGCCCCACAGCATCTGCCCTGTCTGGGAGCGACTGCCAGAGGGGCTAAGGGATGCTGGCAGGGCTCGGAGGGGAAACCAGCCTGTTAATTAAGAGCTTAATTACCCAGTAAAGAATGGTGGACTTAGCTCAGCCTTGAAGCAGGCCAAGCAAGTGAAGCATGCTTGGGGAGGGGCTTGGAAGGTGAGCTGAGGGCATGCTTTGCATTCTGTGGTGTATGCAAATACCTGCAAGATTTATCCATGGAGAGAACAAAACCCCATAGCCCCTTTGGTACCTCTGTCCTGTTGTCCCCAGGATGTCTCCCTGCATCCTCACTGGACATCAGTCCCATCATCCCGCTCACAGTTCCTGCCTGCGGAAAGGGACTCTGGCCCCGCTGCTGTGCTTTTGGGGTTCCGGGTATCTGGCTCTCCCGCAGAACAGGATGGATGCACATCTCAGCCAGGGGAATGAGGGTGAATGACTGAAATGCAGCCGGGGATGTGGTGCCAACAGAAGGACACAGGATGGGGACCATTCATCCCTCTGGTAATGTGACATACACCAAGGAGGGGGTGGCCTGTGGGCTGGGCATTTCTGCTGGTGGAGGAGGAAGGGAGGAGAGTTTCTGAGCTGGAAGGAGAAGGATTTCTTTGGCTTGGTGCATTTTGCTGCAGAAAGGCTGTTTCAGCTCCGAGGGTAAGGGAAATGAAACAGAAAAATGCCTCCCATTAAGCAAAAAGGGATGGAGAGCCCTGCGTAATAGTGCTGTCTGCAGGGGTTTCTTGCTCCGAATTTGCATCAAGCACAGCCTTGTGCCAGCACCCAGAGATGTGCAGCGTGCTGCTGCAGGAGACGGGGCTGGAGGGGATGAGCTTCTGGTCCCACAGCTGCATCCCTCACCCACCCCACAGATGATGGGCAGTGCCTGGGGAGAGGGCAGGTGGGCAGATCCCAATGATCTAATGGGCAGGTCCCACAGGGAGATTGGGATCCCCATGATGTGGGCTGAGTCACAGGCATAACGAGCTGCTGGAAGGGATTTGGTCAATGTCTATAGCTGAGTGTCTCCTGACTGCTGGGACACAGGCAGTGCCAGTGCATCCTCTTGCTCTGCCTGCACCTGCATGGCCCAGGGAACAGCCGCAGCAGAGATCCTGACCGCGGCAGGCACCCTAAGCCCAGGTAGGGCGTTCACTGGGGGATGCTCTTTCCTCCTTCTTTGCTGGGAGTTTCGTAAAACCCAAGTAGAGGAGACAAGTGTGTGGTAGGAAGAGCAACATTCGCTCTGGAGCTTTCCTGGGCAATTCATCCTCTGAGAAATTCTCAGTGCTGGCATTGCGTGTAATCAGCATCAACCCCTGTGTGCCTGGGGTTGGAGGGCATTGCTGCCTCTGCCTCCAGCGGCTTTGGGCTCCTGCTGACAGGGAGATCTGTTGTTGTTATTGGAATGGGAACTGGAAGCAGGGAGAGCAGATCAGGCCTGGAGCCAAGCTGTGCAAACACTACTGCGGTGGCAGCACCTTGCTAGCCCTGCCCGGGGATGGTGGCTGGGATGTGGCAGGGCAGCCCTGGTACTGAGAGCAGCTCAGACACCCACAGGGAGTCCCAGGGTGCCCATTTGGCTGGGAGCAGGACTGTAGCCTGGGAGATGGTGGCCTGTGACCGAGTGCCCCATCCTGCAGTGTGGACAGCAAACCCCCACGGGCAGCATGAATGTGTGGCCGCATGTATGTGCAGCACACAGGGAAGGTGGATGTTGCAATGTTTGTTTGATGTGGGACACACAGGGGCATCTGTTCCAGCAGAGCTGGCTCTGGCATTTGTCTGACAAATGGTGTTTGGTTTGGTGATGGAGCATTAATGTAAGTGGCGCTGGCTGCAGGCACAGGGACGGGAGCGCCTGTCAGAAGGATGCTTCGGGGGAGAAAGGGGAAGGACAGAAGGATGTTGGACATGGCTCTTGGTGGTGACCAGATGCTCCTTTGCAGGACCTGTGTCTCACTGCCTGGCCAGGGGCACCTGGCTCTCTGCAAACAGCCCTGTGCAATGGGCTTTGGGCCACCAGGAGAAGGTGAGCTGCTGGTGGGGAGGGGGTCTGTTTTCTGGCTGTGAGAAGGTGCTGGCTGGTGTGCAGGGTCAGGCTGGTGTTGGATGGGTGCCCCACGCTAGAGGCAGTGCCTGCATGCAGCATGGGCTGCCACCACCCAGGGCTGTGGCGCTTGGGCTGTCTGAGATGATGCTCTCTAGACACATCTCCATGTCCAGATGCAGCCCCAGCTGGGACACTGGGGGACACTGAGCCCTGGGGCCAGCAGGACCTCAGCTAAGGGTGAGCTTTTTGGAGATGGGG
The DNA here is from genome assembly GCA_009867235.2 of Psittacus erithacus. Lineage (NCBI taxonomy): Eukaryota > Metazoa > Chordata > Aves > Psittaciformes > Psittacidae > Psittacus > Psittacus erithacus. Next base: position 24,645 of record WYDI02022937.1, read on the forward strand.
GGAGATGGGGGATTCTGGGGACCTCTGGAACTGCTGCCCTGGGGGAGCTGGAGGTCCCTTGATGTGGGGAGATGTTTTTGTCATACTTGTGCCCTCAAGTGGCTTTGTCCCCTCTCCCATCCCATGGCCACCATCCCAGTGCCATGACCATGTTCTTGGTCCCATGGCCACCATCCCACAGTGGCTGGGTTCAGCCTTGACACTCATGGGTGGTGGAGAAATGATGGGTGAGAAGGACTTGGACCAGGCCAGGAGGGCACCTTGGCACCATGTGATGCTGTCTCCATGGTCATCTTCTTCAGGCTGGAAGGGAGTGCTTCTCCTTGATTTCAAGGTGGTTTGGCATGGAAAAGTGATTTTTATGTCTGGGGGGAGGCAATGGATCCCAAAACCTTTTCCAGAGGCTTGGATCCTCCTCTAAAATTGTTGGATGAGTGGCCCCCAAATTAATTTTCTCCCAGAAAATGAAATCTTGAGTTTTCTAACACAAAGTTTGTCATTTTTTGACTGCTCAGGGCTGTCCGCTGCCTTCCTGGCTGCTCTGTGTTTAAACACACAACAGCCTGAAAAAAAGCCCAACACACTTTTCTCATTCTACTGACGTTTCTCTTTTATCTAAAAGAAATAAAACCCTCCTTCGCCTCCAGCCCACAGCTGCCACTGCTTCTCATACGCTCCCCTCTGGGAAGGGATGCCTGGATGCCCTGAGGCGGCTCCTGTCTCAAATGTGCCTCTGCCCTTCCTTGTGTCTCCTCTTTGCATGTTTTTGGACTCTACCCAGAGCTGTGCAAGGACGAGAAAGGTGGTTTGGTGAGAGAAGCCCAGTCAGGCACTGTGGGTCCCTGGGGCTGCCGGTGGAGCAGGGTGAAGATGGGATCCTGTATATTAGGACAGTGTGAGCTCCTGTTGTGCCCTGCAGGGACAGGGGGATGGGATGTTCCCGTGCTCTTGGCAGCTGTCCCTGTATGTGCTCCCACTGCTAGCAGGGGGATATTTCCTATCTGAGAAAGCAGATGTTGGGTAGGAGCTTCCTAAGCAGTTTCTCTTCTCTCCCAGAACTGCTGCTTGGAGGGAAAAATAAATTCTCTTTTGTTGTTGGTTTAAGGGAGAACAAAACCAAATGTCACCTGGAGAAGTTCCTGCTGCTGGACCCCCAGGGGCTGAAACTGCTGCCCCAGGATGAGGATTAGCACATCACTGAGAAAGCCACCGTGGTTGATGGTCCCTGAGGGGATCAGACAGATGATCAATGCTGGGATTAGGCTGTATGGTGGCTGCAGTGGCAGCCACCTGGAGCAGCAGCTTCACCTTGCCTGTGCTAGCTCTGAGTCAACCCATCCCCGTGGCCTCCAGACTGGTGAATGCACTGAGCAGTGTCAGGCCTCTGCCAGCCCCATGAGGGGCTCGGGGGCACTGATAGCAAACAGCAACTGCCACAGATGTTCTGCATTTTGGGTTTCTCCCCTTTCCAGCCTCATTAGTATTGAAATTAAAAGCAAGTGTTTGTGAATTGGTAGCTGTTCTCCAAGACCTTAATTAGCAAATCTCTTCATCCCCCACGGCTGCAATCTAATAATCAAAAAAAACCAACCCAACACCCAAACAAGCCCCAAACCTTGTTTGATGGATCAGGAGTGCTACTGGAACAGTCAGAAGCAGCTCTTCCTGCTTAGTATGGTAATTAAACACTTCAATTGCAATTATTTTTGCAATTAGATAAGTCTCTAATTGTTATCATAGGTGGTAGGGGTTTGGGTGTGTGGTTGCCAGTTCTTCCTCCCTGAGCTGGAGTGAAACGTGGATGCTACAGGTGATGCAAGGCCTGCTCCTGTCTGGTTGGGTTGGGGAAGAGGAGTCCTCTGCGTGCGCTACAGCAGCGACTTGTTTCCTGCCCCTTTGCAATGGAAAGTGCTGATGAGGTGATTTCTCTTTCTGCGGTGGGGTCCTCTCCCCAGGGGTCTCGTAGCAACCTGTCCGGAGGTCATATGGGGGGTACTGGGGAGGGGATGTGTTCTGCCACGGCATCCCCTTGCTGCCGGGCATCCCCTTGCTGCCGGGCATCCCTGCTCGGCGCTGAAACCAAGCGCGGTGGTTGCTGAGGGGGCTCGGGGAGCGGAGCGGGACCGCAGCGCAGATCGCGAGCAGCCCTGCCCCAGCCGCGGGTGCTTCGGGGCCCCGCTCCGCCGTGTCGGGGCCGGGCGGGCAGGCTTGTCCCCGGCAGCAAGCAGGGGGAGCTCCGAGCCTGCGCTGCCGCGGCGCCGAGCCCTGCTCCTCGAGGGCTGCGGCCGGGCTCTGGTAGTGCCGCTCCGGGAGGTGCGGGGTTCTCCGGGTCTGAACGCTCATGGAGCCGGGATCGGAATGGCCCCGTGCAGGGAGCCCCTTCCCGCGCCCCGCCGGCTCAGCATCCTCCCTTCCCGGGGGCACCCTGCAAACAGGGCTCTGCCTGTTCCCCGCTGCCACGCCGCCGGGCGGTGGCAGAGCGAGCACGCTGCGCCTGGAGGTAGTGGGAGTCAGGTCCTGGAGGAAAGCTCTTCCAGCACAGCAATGGGTCGTTGTTCGTTCAAGTCTTACCCAGTCCTCGCTGCCTGATGCCTCCTTCTTCCTACAAGCTCAGGAACTGGGGTTTGTGCGTATATGGGTGTGTGGGGGGGCTGTTCTCACTGATCCCACAGGGCAAGATGCTGTGTGTGTGCGTGTGTGCCAGTCCTTCCAGGGGCAGCTGCAATCTGTGTCCTGGGAGTTTGTGCTGTGCGTGTTCAGGCTCTATCTCAGCAGAGTGATGGAGGTGGCACAGCAGGCTATAGGTGGACAAGATCTTCCCTGGACAAAACGTGGCCAAAGAAACCAATTATCTCATTTTCTGTCTGTGTTAAATAGATTTTTATAACATTGCTTACTTCTGCACAGGCTTGGTGCAGAAACATCCTGGTTTGGATCCTGCTGGGGAAGCTAGAGCCCAGGGACAAACCCTGGATGCTTAATGTCTCCCAGCAGGCTCCAGGGCCACTGTTCTTGCAGTGGGGCTGGAACAGAGAGTGTTAAGCAGTCACAGAGAGCAGGGATAGCACCAATCATGTCAAAATCTCCCCAGCATGGGCAGCAGTCTTGCCCCAGTATGGATGCTGCAGGACATCCAGCACTCACGGCTGCAGACATTCACCATGCCTAGCCCTCCTGCTACATCATCCCCACTTCTGCCAGGACCTCTGTCCGCTCTGAGGGATAGGTATGTCTGTTGGACAAGGTACCAGGGAAGGTAGTGCCTGTGCTTCCCTTCTCTGTCCTAGGTTGGTGTCTCTGATACCAAGACCTTAATCACAGACCACAGCCCCTTTCCCAATCCTGTGCCCTCTCAGCCTGACCCACTGCCCTGGGGGTCTGTGGAGGGCACCCCCAGCCCAGCCTTGCTGGGGATATGTGTTGGCTGCTGACCCAGCTCCTTGGGCACCACTGCCTGCTGACATGGGGCTTGACACTGGAGGTGTCGCTGTCCCAGTGGGGCAGGAGAGGGGCTCTGCTGCAGCTCTTCCAAGGGCTCTTCAAACACAACCCCTTGGGCAGGTGAAGGCTCTTCAGCACTGTTTGGGGACGGGGCAAATGTTGTCAGAGCAGGGATCCTGCAAGGGAACAGAGAGGGGGTTCAATAGCTTTGCAGGGTGCAGGTGGATCCTTCTCCCTGCTCTCCTCTTTCCTGCTCCCCACCATAAGGGATGCTGCATTAAGAACTCTCTGTGCCTGGGAGGGACTGTGGTGCAATGCTGTGAGGATGTTCTCAGAGCACAGTTATATGCTGAGTGCTGACATTTGGGCAGTGCTCAGCAGGCTCCTGTCACTCTAGGACCCACTGAATGGCATCCCTCTGAGTAACATCGCTTTGCTTTGTGGCTTTCTTTGTCACCTGCTTAGGCCATCCAGCAGTGGTGGGGTTTTTTCCTCTGCAAATAGCTTGATAAAAGTAGGTGTCCCAGGGTTGGTGGTGCTGTGCTCCTGGGTACTCCTTTCCTCATGGCCCCTCTCCCTGCCCCTGTAGGTGGGCTGGGGACTTTTTCAGGCTGGTGCCCTGTGCAAGGTGACATTTCCTGTCCTCACACCCGTGGTGCAGAGAGGAAATCTGTGGTCACACTGGGACCTCAGATCTCCTGCAAACCTCTCCCCCAGACCTCCTTTGCTTTACTGTGCTGATTAGATTAGCAGCCTCTCAGGGGATAGCTGGTATTTTGCCTTTGCCTTGCGGAAACTAAATGTGTTTCAGAACATATGTGCTGCACAGAGAGGGAAAGCATGAAGCAGAAGAGCTGGAATTGGCATCCCCTCCGCCCCTGCTGTTGGGAAATGACAGCAAATAGAGATGACTCTGCCTTGTGTATACGCTGCTGGGGGGGTGAACACCGTGTCTGCCGCCTGGCAGGTTCTCTATGAGCTGTTGTGCCCTCCAGGCTCGTGGTTTCACACTGCTCCTTCTTGATGTCACCCTGGGGAGCAACCACTGCACTGCTTGTGCGTTGGTATGTGGCACTGTGGGACTTGCAGCCCAGCAGGGCCTAATGGAGCCACGGGGACCTCACTGTCCTGCTCCTTGCTCTCTAAGCCCCTTGTTCTCCTATTGACGGGTGATGACATTACCAGGGTAATTCATGGGGAGACCCTCTGAGAGGTGAAGGCTGATGCTGTGCCCCAGGGCAGGGGACCCTGCGCTCTCCTGCTGCAGCCCCATCTGCATGTGGAGGCAGGCGGTACCAGCTCTCACCATCATCATGACCTTGGATAAGGTCAGAGGTGCTCCGTGTGCAGCAAGGACAAGTGTACCTAGCTCCCAGCACGTGAGTGGCTGTATTTTCCCCCTCCAAGGCAGAGTCAATACAGGAGAGCCCAGGTTATCAGCATGCAGCACTGGAGGGAGAGATTGTGGAGGTCAGGGTGACCTTGCCTGGCTCTTCCTGAGAAGAGCTGCACTAATAAGTGGCTCTCTGGAGCTGAGAGGCATCTCCATGCATAACAGCCATGTCCTCCAGCCCAGCACCGCTGAGAGCAGCAGCAGCAGCCCCTCACCACAGGAGCCCTGCCAGCATCCCTGTGAAAGCTGCTGCAGTTTATGTGGAGCCGATGTAGGCTTGCATGAAAATGAAGTGTGCTGGAAATGCATGGTCTGAACACAGCTGCCTCTGCAGTGTGTTGGGGGACAGGCAGGATGCAGGCTTCTACCAGGGCATTGCAGGGTGGCTGTGTAAGCCCGCACTGCCACAGCCCTGTGCACCTACCCTGGGCTTGCAGCTGGGTTTGGAGAGGAAATGGTGCTGGAATGAGGAGTGAGGATGCACCTCCGGTGGTATCACCCTCTGCATCAAGTACCATTGCAGTGGGATGGCTGGATCAGGGAAGATGCAGTGGGTGCCACAGCAGGGAGAGCTGCCCCTTCCCCTTGTTTGCATGCAGTGACCCTGGCCCCATACTCACCCTGCAGCCCTCACCTCTGCTGTCGAGCTGCTCCCTGAGGAAAACTGAGTGTTGTCCTTTCAACCTCATGGGACTTTGGAAGAGGGCAGCCAGGAGTTGAAGGCTGGGAGATGTGGGTCCCAGGGCAGGGAGCTGGCTAAGGCTCATGGGAAAGCTCTAGCACTGGAAAGGGTTAAATTGAACATGGGGACAGAAAGAAAAGAGAGAAAAAGAAGAGATAAGTTGGTCAGTGCCAGCCTGGTCGAGCCCGGCTTTGCTCAGTGGAGCATCAGGTACTGCCTGCCTGGTGACTGACCCTCCTGAGACCAGCAGGCAGGCTGGGGCAGGCACGCTGTAATTGGGACACTAGTCCTTCCCTGTGGAAACTGCCATCTCTCACTGTGGGCACCGTCCTGCCCATGAGCACAGTTGATGTGCAGCAGGGTGATCCAGAGCCGCTTGCTCAGCTCTGGTGTTTTCTGCTCGATACCTCCCTGTTTGTGCTGCATGCTCCTTCCTTCCAGCTTTTAATCTCTCTGGACCTTGGGGACTGGTCTCAACAACCTGCAGTCCTGTCCAGTGCTCAGCATCCTCCTCAGAGTCTGGTCCCACTGCAGTGAAGCAGGTTCCTGAGGTCCATCAGGTGTTGTGTGTGCAAGAAGTGCTTTCTTTTACTGGCTTTGTGTAAAGCGAATTGCCTTGCTTTTTTAGTGCCTGGTGGGGAGATAGGAGCAGCTGTCTTCTCTTGCATCCCTGCTTGGTTCTCACCCATGGAAATGCCTCCAGCCCCTTAATGGCTGTGGTCCTCCTGTGGCCTTTTGATTTCCAAAGCAGTGATGATTCTCACTCTGTTCCTGCTCCTGATGCCCCTGAGACTCCTGCAGTTCTTCAGTATTCCCCCTCCTGATTGCTGGTCTTTTCTCTATGCTTCATAACAGGGAAGAACGTTGTTATTATGGGCAATGGTTCAAATACTGCTGGTTGTGCTTTCCCCTGAATGACTCTGTGGAGCTGCTCTGAGCAGAGCTCTTCTTAACTTTGGCCCTTCTTATTTGGGGGGTTATGAGTCTGTGGAGTGATTCATTTTCATCTTTTTCTGTTAACACATCCAGACCAGATGACTGGGAAGATTGTGCAAAAGGAAAGGGGGAGAGAGGAACCAGCTTTTTTCGTGCTTGGGATGAAATTGGCTGCAAGGCTTTTGGTGTACAGGTAAATCCTGTGCCCACCTGTCTTCTGTGGTATTAGCTGATCCAGATCATCTGCCTACAGCAGATGTTTGTATATATGACTATGGGAAGAAGGGTTGGAAGGGGCCCCATGTGATCCTTGGTGCATTACTTTTGCACAAGTGAGCGGGTTAAGAAGGGAAGTAAAGAAATTAAAAGCAATAACTGATCATTCAGTGCTCAAGCAACTCTTATCTGATTTCAAGCAGAAACCACAGCAGCGGCACTGAGGACAGGAGGAAACTTCTGGATTTAGAACAGTCAAAAATCATCCCCGTGCTTGAGTGTTCCTCTCGCTTCCCTGTGGTCCCTATCTCTCAGGTATCTGCACCGTTGTGGTTCCGGCTGCCGCTCACCATCATCCTTCCGGCCTCCTGCACCCCTGGGAGCAAATCCAGCTGGGACGCTCACCCGGGCTGAGTTGAGCAGTGAGGGAGCTTCACCTGCAGGGTGAGGACAGGCTGGAGCCACACGCTGGGTCTCTGCCCTAGGAGTTTTGCTCTGCTGACAACCCACATGCTCAGAGCCTGGGGTGGGAGGTCCCTTGGCTGCTGCTGACCTCAGCGTGGGCTTTGAATACAAGTTTTGGAGCAGGATCAGGCCCTGTGGGGAACCAGGGTTCCAGGGAAGCAGGGACCTTGTTTAACTGGGAAAGCCTGGAGGAAGTGACCCTGACCTCTGCCTGGGGAAGGAGAAACCCGTTTTTCTTCCCCTTTTCTTTCCCTCTGTCTCATATTCACCCTTTGTGGTAAGGCAGCTCTTTGAGAAGTCACTGATGTTTCTCTTCTCTTGTCCCTCTCGGCTGTGTAGGGAAGTCCCACTGCCCCATTCCCCATTGCAGCTCTCCCTGGCTGGCTGCAGAGCAGCAGAGTGTGAGCTCCTGATTTGCCCAGGAGTTGCACTTCTGTGTGAGCAGACAGCACAGCTCCTCCTTTGTCTCTGTCTGCAGAAGTATCTCTACCAAGCCAGGCACATGCTCTCCATATGTTTTATATACAACTTGCTACCATGTTTACCAAATGCTAAACCTTTGTACCCTTTATTAGTTTCTCAGAAACTGGAAAGGCACCCGCAGGAGCTGTGTTACTGTATTTGTTCACACTCATCTGTCCCTCTGTGTCTCCTGGGGCAGACTCCCCTGTCTCAAGCTCTTGCCTGCCCTGGATAAAGTCACACCTGAGCCCCAGGGGAGGCGTGATGCTGGCTCAGCCTTTTGGATGGCTCTGCCCTTTGGTTCACCTACCTACATTCTCCTTTTGGTGGCTTGAGACTGTGTTTCTGGGACAGGATCAAGAGCATGTGCTGCAGGAGAGCACGAGCACAGCTCCTTTGTTGGCATACCGGGAACAGAGAGTCAAAGGGCTCCTTATCAATGGATGGAAAGTTTCAGGGCTGCTTATCAGGCACTGTGTCGGAGTTTGATTAAAGTCTCTGGAGCAGCAGTTTGCACTGTAGCAGATGGCAGGCTCCTCCGTGCTCCTTATGCTCAGATGGGTGAATGCTCCTGACCAAGGTGGTGTGCGGGTGGCGTAGCCCCATGGGGACATAGGTGCCCATGGAGAGGACTGGTGCCACTGCCTGGCACAGAGCTTGCCTGCCTTGCGGGTCCTGACCCCTGTGACATGCTTGGGATGATGCTGACAGAATATTTGGCTCTAACTTTACATGGTATTTGTATTTTTTTGGTCATTTGCCAATCTAATTTTGGCTATTTCTGCCCCTTTCCAGAGATGAGACTGGAACTTGCTGTTGGCCGAATTTGCTGCTGATGCAAACTGACAGCTGAAATGCTAAGGATATGTGGCTCGGCTGGGAAGGGAACTGCTGAGCTGCTCAGCAGGGAGCTGAAGACAAAGATCTTGGCTCCTGCAGGGACTTGTGGCCTGACTATGCCCTGTGGCTAACACCCTGTTGGTCACCCTGTGACAGGCGGTCACCTTTCCCAGGCTCTGCCATGTGCCCAGGCTTTGCTGGCTGCCTACCAGCAGAGAGTGGGACATGTCCAGTTTTTGGGAGCAGATGCAGCTAATGGCAGTGCCCATTCTGTACAGCTAATTCTGATGGCAAAACTGTCCCCATTACCCAACAAAGCCAGGGACGTTTTGTGTTCCTTGTGAATGGGTGACGACTGCAGGAGTAGCCAGCCACATGTGAAGCTGGAGTAGCTGGAGCTGTGCTGCCAGCATGGAGGGATGTACTGAATGATAATGCTCAGATGAATTTCTGAGTGACTGCAAAGAACAAGAGTTGCCTGGGCAAGGGTTTTCCTGCTGGGGCATCAGCTTGTTGCTTAAAAGTTCATGGACAATGTGAGATCCCCGCCTCTGCCTTCCTCTCTGGGAATGGACCTACCATCAAAGTCCCACGTGTGAGAAGGCTCCTACCTCTTGAAGGCTCCGTCGGTCAGCAAGATCCCCTTCCCGTTCCTCATCTCCAGTTTCAGGGGTTTACCCTTCTGCCTGCCCTGGCTCTGCCTGCAGTTCCTGCCCCTGGAATGGGCCTTCTGGGGGGGAGGAGGCAGGCCAGAGCTCCTGGGGCCCCCAGTCCTCCGGCAGTGCAGCAAGTGCTGGTAAGCCACCTGGAAATCCCTGTTGAGTGTCCCATAGAGGATGGGGTTCAGGGCTGAGTTGGCATAGCCCAGCCAGAGGACAATGGACATGGGTGTGCCTTTCACCCTGCTGTCCCCCCACATCCCCCGGTACGTGAACACTGTGAAATAGGGGAACCAACACACGATGAACGCTCCCATCACCACTGCTAGTGTCATGGTGGCTTTGTGCTCCCTCACCATGGGCGGCATGTGGGTGTTGCTGCTGCAGCACCATGTGTGGTTTATCCTCTTGGCTTGCTCCCTTGCTATCTTGAATATCCGGTAGTAGGTAATGCACATAATGACCAGAGGGATGTAAAAGGTGAGCAATGCATCCACTAGCCCATACACAGGGTTCACCTCCAGTGTGCACTCCCTGTTGCAGTTGGGGTCTGTGTTTTGGACTGCTGTGCCATTGGTGTTCCAGCCCAGGTGAATGGGTAGGAAGGAAACCATCAGTGAAACGGTCCAAATAACAACCAAACCTACAGCCACCCGGGAGGGTGTGACAAGCTGGCTGTAGCGGAGTGGAGTGGTGACGGCAAAGTAGCGGTCCAGGCTGATCATGAAGAGGTTGAGGATGGAAGCTGTGCACAGCATGACATCCAGGCTGGTGTAGATGTTGCACAAGGTGCTGCCGAAGGGCCACTCTTTGGTGAGCTCATAGAAGGCAGAGAATGGCAGCACCAGAAGGCCCAGCAGCAGGTCAGTGATGGCCAAGGAGACAATGATACAGTTCGTCAAGCTGCGGAGCCGGCGGTCCAGGGTGACAGCCAGGCAGACGATGATGTTACCACAGAGAGTGATCACGATGAGGATGGTGAGGCAGGACCCAACCAGCAGCTGCAGGGGGAAGTCCATCCTTTTTTGAGAGCTTGTATGGTTGTAACAAGGATCCATAGTGCAGTTGCATGGATGGAGCAGTCCGGCTCTCACTGGCCCCAAAACTTCTTGGTGTGAGCCTCTATGAGGCAGCCCTAGAACCCTTTCCAAAGTGACCTTGGGCCTATGGTGACCTCATAGAACATTGCAGAGTCACTTCACACATTCAGTATTGCTCCTTGTATGCTAGGAGTGACATGACCCAGGGAAAGATGTGGCCCTGTGACTTGCTTGTGTTTCTTGGCCCCATCTGAGAGGTCAGTGCTGGAGCCAATCCTCCATGGCAGCTGCTGGTGGGTCTCAATTGCTCCCTTTTCCTCTGCTGTTTTCTCCCTTCCTCTGAGCAACAAAGGGGTCTCATGTGCTCTGCATGTTTGGTTGGTGACAGCGGTCTGCAGTGCTCCAAGGGGGACAGAGTTTTGCCACCTCCTGAGGACAACCTGCAAAGAAAGCAGAACAGAACTGCAGTGGGTGAAGTTTATTTGTGCTCTCCCTCAAACCCCTCTAGAAATGGGATGTCTGCACCTCCCTTGGATGCTTCAGCCTACTTAAACCTGAATTGGAAAGTCCTTTGGCAGCCAGGCAGCTGCATCCCCCCAGCCCTAGGGGCGCCCACATGAAGTAGGGATGCTGAGGGAAGGGCAGGGATTCTAGAGGCACCAAGATTCTACAAGCTTATGATAAAAATGAGGATTGGGAGGATGAGGAAAGAGTTTTCCTGAGAAGGCAGTGTGCTTTTATTATGCAATCTACCAAAATTAATCACAACTGTGTGATTTCTGAAGTGTGGCTGTAAGCCTTGCTAAACTTTGCTTTTGTATCTGCACTTTGTAGCAGTCCATTCCTTGTGCTGTCCCTACCATCAGCAACTGTGCTGGCTCCTGCAGCACAGAGGGGAAATCCTCGCTCTCCTCAGGTCCTTGGAGGTAAAAGGAATCCATTTGTCAGTGGTGCAATGTCCTGGGAAGGAGGTGGCTGGAAAGGGCTCCAACAGCTTCATATGTCCTGTTCTCTGCAGCTGAAGGGACAAGAGGGATAGGGGCTGGAAGCAGGCTGAGGAGTCCAACTGCTTGTGCTGGGGCCCCCATGGAGCTGCCTGTGCTGCAGCTGTGGTCTCCTAGTCAAAGTGATGTGTCTTCCTCATCCTCCCTGCTGTGCTGGTGAGGGAGAGATACACTGGTCCCCATGGGTGATGCAGAACCCAGCTCCCCAGGCTCCCATAGCCTATGGAGCAGTGATGAAGCCCTCCCTGGTGGTGCACAGGCTTGTGCAGGCAGATGGAACTGATTCCCTACAGGGTGCAACAAGCTGCAGAGGTGGAGCAAACAGGAGAAGGAATAGGTCCAGTCTTGGCAGAGGACATGGTGAGATTTTAAAGTTAAACTTGCTTTGCAAGAACAAGATAAGGATGTGGAACAGGCTAGAATACTCTTCAGGTGATTTATGTCTTTGATTCAAGGTTAAAGGCATGGGGGCAAAGGGAGGGAGTGTATCAGGGAGACTGCATGAGTAAATAACCACCAACTGCTGGGAGCTGTGTGGTGGAAAGATGGGGACCTGTGAGATTAAAGATGGTACCTGCAGCCCTGCTGATTCTAAAGGAACTGAAAGTGAATGACAATTGATGAATTGGCCCATGGGAAGCGTTTTGCTGAGCAGAGCAAATTCATTGCCAGACAGGGGGTCCTCTGAATTTGGGTGCTGGGATAAAGGCTGTTCGGAGAAGGCTGTGATACTTTCAGCTGCAGTGGCAGCATGTGGAGTGGTTCCTTACCTCCTGCTGCAGTGCAGGCTCTTGCCATGGAAAGCTCTTTGTTCGTTGCACAAAAGGAGTGTGGAACAAGCTGAGTGCTGCCTGCCCACTGATGGCAACGCTGAGAACAGGTTGTTCTCGGAGAAGGGTATTTCCAAGTGAAAGGGATGTTTTTTCATTTCTTCCAACATGTGGAAATGGCAGGATAAATTATAGGGGGAGTAGCACACTTAGAAAATGCTGTGGGTGGATCACAGCCTCCTACGTGGCTGCTTCACCGCACAGCAACAACCTGCTCCTACCACCAGCACTTGCAGCTCACATGGGCTCTTGCAGCTCACATGCCAGAGCTCAGCCTGGGCTCTGCTGGTGGGTCCCAGCTCTGAGTGCATCTGCACATTTGTCACTGCCATGGTACAGGCAGTGCCTTGGGGCAGCCCTGTGCCACACACCTGGCCAGAAATAGCTTTCTTACTGCTTTTTCTAATTAGCTCAGGGCAAGAAATGGGCACTTCTTCCCCCATTCGGGACAAGGAGTAGAAAGCATTCCCAAGTGAGATACAGAGCCACTGGGCTGAGCTTTGGAAGGAAGGAGCAGTGATTCCTAAATGAAGGGGATAGAGGTGTCCCCGTCCCTGCAGAAGATTGTCTGTCAAGGCGCAGGCACCCTTCCTGCACATGTGGGCTTCATGGCTTGACTGCCTGCAAACCCTTGGGACTTTGTTCCTCCATGGGACAGGGCAGGACCTGCCAGCTCGGATGCAGGATGTTGCAACCCAAACTGTGGTGGGGGTGTGAGGCACTTTCCTGTATCCCTTGGCCAAATTATCTCATGGAAACATTCCCCTGAGTAATCACAGCCTCTGGACATGGCTTTGTAGGCTGGAGGGCTGGTGTAGACAGGGGCTGTGGCTCAGCCACTGACATCAGAGCACAGTCCCTGCAGCAATGCACTTAGCCTGGGGCTCTCTCCTGGAGCATCAGCCCTCTTGGACTCCACATCTGCTCCTGGTTTTCTGCTCAGGCCACCACCTTTAATACCAGGTCCTGTATCTTCTGCTCCTGTTGCATTTTGGCAGAGCAAGTTCATTTCCTCCCTGTGTGAGCGGAGCAGCTGTTTCCCATGGCAGGATTTCTGGCAATAGCCTGAATAAGCGGTATCCTTCCAGTCCTGTCTCACCAGGCAGCCTTTACATTTACCTGATTGTCCTCATTATCACAGCCTGGACCTGTTCCTGGTTCAGAATCACCCTCCTGACACTGGGGGAGCAGAGTAAGGCATTGCTTCTGGGTCATTTTCTAGTGCTTTTTCCAGTGGTGCTGGTGCTCTGATGGATGCTATCTCTGCCATGAGGACTTGTCAGGTTGCATTTGTTTTGTTGCAGTCATCCTGGGGTCCCCTAAAAGCCAGATATTTTTTCCTATGGTGTTTTCAGCTGCTTAGAGTAGTAATTTTTGCTGTTAGTCCCTAAGCATGTGAACTCATGCCAGCCCATTGTGTTTCTGTCACTCTTTGGATCTTCTGGTTCTTCTCCTATAGTACTTAGTCCCTTGTCCAGTTCAAAACTTCTCCCAAGTTTCTCACCAATGCATTTTCTTAGAGAAACTCACATTTTCTGAGCCAAGGTCACCAACAAAAACCATTAAATAACATTTATCTCAAGACTGATTTTTAAAGAACTCTGTTAATAGCTTTCTTCAGAGCACTAATGATCTTCCTATTTTAATGTACTATTGTCTCCACATTAGCCTCCTTATAACTCTCATAGTAATTCCTGCCTGAATAGACATTTTCTGCTCTGTTGCAGCCCATGTTACATTTGATCCACTGTGTTCCGTTTTGAAATGGCAATTATCTCCTCTGGGGAGGGGGCTGTGATTTATCCATGGGATGTTTCTGTTGCATTTTAGCCTTTTATTCCTCCTCCCCATCTTTCAGCATCTTTTCCTTCAGCATTGTTTATTTCAGCCCTTTGTGCATTTTTGCAGCAAGACTAATGGGACGCAGTACCCGCTCCGGCAGCGCAGGTAATACATGCACTACTCTCCATTCATGCGCTTCTAGTTCTGGTTCTATAATAAATAGGTTTGTTTAAAATCTGTTAAAAGCCTAGGTACATCAGCATGGTACATAGGCAGAAAGGAGTGCTCGGCGAGCACCTGAACGTGGCAGCCTGTCTTTGGAAAGCATTTCCTGCTTCCCAAAAGGGCACCAAGAGCAGTGGTTGTAGATCAAGGAGAGGCTCCGCATGAAGCCCTGTCCAGGATGGCTCTGCTCTCAGACAGACCTGAAGTGTTTCTTTGCCTTCTGCTTTAGCCTCTTTCCAAGCAAAGAGCTCACAGAAGCCACTTAGGAGCGAAGCACATTCCCTGGCCCTGCAGAGCTCGCGGCAGAGCATCATGGCCCTTTCTAAAATTATATCCAAGTGCTTCCTGAGATTAAACATCTGGGCACGCTGCGAGATGTACTTC